>CM054822.1:10823673-11033349 GCA_028984105.1 Lavandula angustifolia
TTTCATTTGTCAAGTATCATTTATTTCGGAAAAAAAATGTTATTTTCATTTGGGACGTCATTTTACCATCATTGACAAAAGTGTCATTTGTTTTAAACAAAAGTATCACATTCCGAGTGTCATTTGTAATGAATAAATGTGTGAATTGCAACAAACAAAAGTGTTATTTATCTCAAAGTGTAAATCGTAACAAACAAAAGTGTCATTTGTATCATTTATGACAATCAATTATTTTTTAGAAAAATGCGATTTATTTTCCAAAAAAGTGTCATTTGTTTAAAAAAAAAATGTAAATTACAACAAAAAAATGTCATTTATCTCAAAGTGTCATTCCCGTTGAAATAAAATGTCAATCATAATTAAGGAACGTGTCACTTTTATCTAGTAATCACACAATAAAATATGAAGCATAATAACCGTAAAATGTTACCCAAAGTGTCAATTATAATAAACAAAAGTGTCAATTGTTCCGAATGAGAGTATCACATTCTCATAATGTGTCAACCGCAACGAACAAAAGTGTCATTTATCTCGAGTGTCAATCACATTAAGTAAAATATCAATTATAATTAAGGAATGTGTCACTTTAATTCAATAATTACACAATAAAATATGAAGCATAATAATAAGAAATATTAACCAAAGTGTCAATTGTAATAAATAAAAGTGTCAATTGTCTCAAATGAGAGTATCACATTCTCATAATGCGTCAACGCAAATTAACAAAAGTGTCATTTATCTCAAAGAAAATTGTTCACAATAAATGACACAATTATTCACAACAAATAACACTTTATGAAACAAAAAATGACACTTCAATAAATTAACTAATCAATAAGCCCTTAACACTATGACTCCTACTCCGGGTACGTTTTGCACCAACACTAGGACTACTGCCATTTCTGGGACTAAGACTCATGCTCATACTCATGGATCTTCTTGGACTTAAGCTTCGATTCCTGTTATTAGAAATACACTAAATAATCAGTTTTTGGAGAATAAAATCAAACATAAAGGGACTTGAATTAAGAGATGCTTCCAGTGTTATCCGCACTCTCACTATCAGAAATACTACCATTAAAAGATATTCCACAAGACAAGTATAAGAAAACACTTGACAGCCACCGGAGCAGGTAAACCGCACTACCAAGACTCAGGGCAATCATATCAAAAGTGCAGTTCTAGTCATCTAGACTTTCAGATGACATCGTTCTGGAGAATACAACAGCTAAGGAACAATAAAAGCACAGTGCTCTAACCTCTTAGATTTACGTTTTGACTTTTTATCTCGCCTCTTGCGTTGCTTGATATAATGAGAAGCCCTCTTTTAGTATCTCTTCATCAGCGACTTTCACGAATGGCTTCTATCGACAAAGAATCTCAATTGAGACATTGATTAACCATTGGCGGCAATCTCGATCGGAACGTTTGGAGGCAAGTAGCTTCAGAGATCGGTAGGGGAAATCTCGATCGGAGCTGACGGAGAGGAACTCCTGGCCGACGGCGACGGTGACTGGTGGCAGAGAGAGCACAGGCTAGAGGATAGAGAGAGGCTAGAGCCAACCAGGAGATTAAACCACCTGACCTCACACGGACGACTTCCAAGTGCAGGATTGAACCACACTGCCTGCTTAAAAAAAAAAAAAAAAATAATAAATCAAAAACTTATAAAAATAAAAAAAAAAAAAAAAAAAAAAAAAATAAAATAAGGCCCCTTTTAAACCTCACCTCAACCACTCGTCATCCCTCGCGTTTCAACACTATTCCTAGACCAGTCACTGTCATCCTAGTATTTTCATTGTTTTATTATTTTATAAAATGTATTGTTTTATAATTATATAGAATAAATAATTTTATCCTTTTACATTGTTATATATTTATAAAATATAATATTTTATACATATGTAAAATATTGAAATCCATTTAAAAATACATTGTATAATTTTGAAAAATTATAATATATATATACATATTATATAATCTAATTGTTTCCACCGGAATGAACTAATTGATCACTTGTGGAATGAATATTCATCTTCGGAGAATTGGATATTATGTAATCTATCATTTTTATTTAAGTAATTTGAATTATCTTTTTTGCAATTAATGTAGAATTTATTTTTATTTAAGTAATTTGAATTATTTTTTTCCAATTAATGTGGAATGTATTTTTTAATAAATAATATTATTATGTTTAATTTAATTATATAAAATAATTGTATTTAAAAGTGATTTGTAAAATTAAAAATGAAAATGTTATGGAATATTCCTTTTTAAGGGGGATAAGGGAAAACCGTTAGAAACGAAATACTGTTTTCGCACAAAAATAGGAATAGAGTTCCCCTACTATAAGGGAAACCCTTGAAGGTGGCCTTAGCCCCGTATAGAAAATAATTTAAGTAAGGATTTATGATTAAAATAACTTACTATATAAACACTTAAGCTTGATAAGTTCCAATCCAACTTATTTACATTATGTCATTTTCATAATTATGGAGAAATTGCAATTCTACAATCTTATCCTTATTTTTATTTTAGCCCAAAACACGAACATAATTTAAAAGGCTTCATTCTTCAGCTCGCTTCAAAATAATCGTGATACATGAACCGGAAACCTCGTCTTTTTCCAATTAATCTGTCACCTCTTGAATAAATACACCTAGGATCTCTTTAAGCGTCTTGGATCGAGTCCGACCCATGGGCTTACATCATTTAGTGTATCATAATTTGTGAGGTAAATATATTAGTATTATCATTATAAAAAATATAGAATATATCAAATGTGGCTTTCCATCTGGTATCCATAGCATAAGTCATCCCTCTAGACCCAAAAATGGATAGGAAAGAAAGCAAAACAATAGGAGAGAGGGTTCATTAAGATGCAGAACATCTACAATGGTCTTGAGAAAAGGAAAACAAATCTACTACAACTGCCAAACCAATCACACAAAGAAAATAGCTTATTTTTCTCTGTGCTGAATTAACTTAGATACTTGATGGCATAACATTGAGCTCCCCGGCTTCAGTGGCCGTTTGCAAGGGTGCCATTCGCGATGGCCTTCTTGGAATAGAATCTTCGGTATTTGGAATCGACTTCAGTGAGATAGTAGGTCCCTGGTGCAAGAAGACTGATGTCCTTGCTTGTCACAAAATCCTTGCCTCCATATCTGTGCTCCATTAGCTGCATCAGGTCGACGAATTCTTGTGGTGGCAACTGCATGGGGAGAGTGTTTATCATCAACTACTTCTACCAGTAATACAGATCATGTAAGTTTAGAGGCTGCGCCAGAAATAAACACGTACCTCGTGCCTTGACTTCAACTTCTCTGAAACATTCATAACAGATACAATGTTGGACAGGCTGAAAGGATGTTCCCCCTCAGTGAAACGGAGAGAAAACATGGTGGATGTCAGACCACTGCCATACGAAAACAATATCACCCTCTGCCCGGCCTGAAGGAACAAAGGAACAATTTGTTTATTTGACCGCATTCACAAAGCCAAGAAAGCCAAAGCAGCAAGATTAACAGAAGAAACTTTACCAGAGTGCTGCCTTTGTTGTGGATTAGAGAAGCAAATGCAGCATAGAGTGATGCGGTGTACATGTTGCCGACTTGTTTTGGGATCAGAGTAGACGGTTGCACCTTAGCATCATAAAATGGTTTTGCGACTTGTTGAGATGCCTGTAAGCAGACCTTAACATTAGCATCTTTTTACCACAAAGACTGAGCAAACAACCCAATCTCAAATTACCTTCTCTAGATCACGACTTTGGTAACTTTCATCATTGGTTAATGATGAAAATGATGAGAGCTTCTCTTTAGCAGCCTCATCAATGTAGCTGAAAATTCATCCATAAAATCAGGTCAGCATAAACCTTTCAAGAAATAAGTATCGCTTCACAGATGAAGAAAATATTCACCTGGCATTCCTCACAAAGTCATTGAACACCAATCTAGCAAAGCTTTTCTGCACAAGCTGCAGGTTTCAAGTAAAAAGTCAGTAGAGCTTACTAATTTTTTAAAATCCGAGAAGAACACTAAACACTTCACATTTGGTTTAGCAAAACATTAATTACCTTGTTATATGGAGAATGAAATACAATGTAGTCGGTATCTGAGACTGAGAACTGCTTGCCCTCTTGCTTCTCATACCTATTGTGCGTAACGATCAATATCAGTGATAACAAACAGAGATGCAAAAGCAAGTAAATTTTCTACTGAATGTACTTTTGACAGAAGCCTTTGTAACAAGCATCGAGTGCCATGAGGTAACAAGTCTGAGAAAGCTTGCCATCAACAACCTACAGACAAAACTTCAATCATAAGAGAAACAACCAAATAAAGCTATGATAGATGTTAATTGACATGAAAACTAAATTCAGAACACCACATCTAAAAAGCACAAGTTTGAAGGTATAAGGCATCAGAAGAAAATTACTGGATATTCACTGGCAAGATCAGGTTTGTAAAAATCATAAGCATGAGCCATGTGACTCGCCCTAAGCTTGCTTTCAAAAGCAATAGGAGCATTTGGTCCTATTAGCATAGCAATAGCTGCAGCCCCTCCAGTAGGTCTAGCTGGTCCCTCGGCATATACCTATCAAATGATGCAAATGGGTAACATTTGTTTAGCAAAATAGAACAGTTAATTTATTAAAAAAAGTTTACATCTTAAATGAAAGGTCATAAAGATGATGATCATACCGCACTGTCTGTGCAAACAACAAGTCCGTATCTTCCATCCCAAGAACTACTTTCCACCCAGTTGACACAGTTGAACAAGGCTGCAGTCCCCCCATAGCAAGCATTGCTCGAGTCAACACCTTCTATGTCAGAATTGCCACATTTCTGGTCATTCAAATGGTGAAATGATAAGTATCAGTATTATGTTAGGAACAATACAACAGCACAGAAAAGAACTGAAATTATGTACAGGGTATTAATATAGCTGCGTGTGACTTTTAGGGAAGTCACGAAGCATTTATCTAACTGAAATTTAAACATAATAGATCAGCACTGACATACTCCAAGAACGTAAATGACATAATCACATCCTAAGATAGAAAAACCACTGGGCAAGCTTAATTATGATATGTAAGAACCTTTTTAGATAACACTAATAGGACTCATAGCTTAAAAATATAACCTCACGTATATGCATGATAAACCAGAACAATAGAAAATGTTACCATAGCTAGTGTAGTTCGGATGCAGATAAGAAAGCTCAAATACCTCGAAGATT
Source organism: Lavandula angustifolia (assembly GCA_028984105.1). NCBI lineage: Eukaryota > Viridiplantae > Streptophyta > Magnoliopsida > Lamiales > Lamiaceae > Lavandula > Lavandula angustifolia. The sequence goes on from CM054822.1 coordinate 10,828,918, forward strand.
GGCATCAAAAATGTCTTAATGGATTTGCTTTTGTCGATTACGGTCTCACTTCCAACTTCAAGACGTCCAATCTGCTTTGGATCAACACCATACTTCTCAAGAAGTGAAGTTACAGCTGTCATACTGAAAAAGTTCAAAAGAGTTAGAATTTCTAGAAAGTTCAATGTTAAAGTTCTTATTGGACATCATTGTCAGTTACAGTTATTAAAAAACGTGATAAAAAAGGAAGATTCAATGTACAAAATTCATATAGCATTACAGATAGTTGCTAAATCATGTCTAACTTCATATTAATTGATGCAAAATATTTGTTAAATATTTAATATTTATGCCTTCTGGTTACATTTGGAAGGAGAGCAATATGACATCAGTTTACAGAAACCAAAAGGCAGCTACTTCGACCGCTATGAGTATTTCAATCGAGTTTTGATTGAAACACACAATTTATCAAAAAACAAAGAGAAACCAAGTAGATTATTTTCCATCTTAAAGGTAATCAAATACTACAATTTACAACAGAATTTATTAACAATGATGACTGGAAAAAAGGCATATTTTTATAATGTTTAAAGCCAGAAAATGCATTGAGATACATAACAAGGCCTATTATGAACTGATAACAATGCTAACAAAAGACTCTGACAACCCTTCAACATATGCAACACAACAATGCATGTCAACATATTATGAACTAATTTACACCATACAATCATTTCAATTCTGAAACAAAAAATAATGATAACGGTATGTTATTTTGCCTCTTTGTTTGGGAATATGAATTAATTACCTCATGGAAATAACATCTTCGACCTCGGAACAAAATGCCATGCAATCTTGGCCAAGCCCAATTGTGTACTTCCCTTTGCTTGCTCCATCATGAGCCTCCAGCACCTCCTGCAACCCAACATATCATGAATTCGATGAATCGAGCTCAAATAAGATCTGTCTTCCCCCAAAAATATCAGGAGCTGCAGCAAGAAAAAAGGAGGGAGAGATGCAAACTTCGTGCAAATTGAATCTGAGATTTTGATTTTTTTTTCTTTTCTTAAACCCAGAGATTTGAGTTTCAAAAGTAAAAAAGGAAAGCCGTAACGACATTTATACAGAAAGGCAGAGCTCCATAGCAGAAAAGGTTTCAAATAATTAGATGAGTCCACTCCACAAAACCTCTAAAAACCAAAATCAAAGTAACCAAGATAAAACCTCATAGAAAACTTCAGATTCTCAGCAAAAAAAAAAAAAAAACCTCTTTCGCATGGTTTGGATTGTTCGAGATCATCCCAATCACTTGTTCCAAAACAGAAACGAAAGAGAAATGTGAAGAAATAATCTAACCTGCTGGATGCAAGTGGGAGGGAAGTAGATTTCCATGGCGAGAATTCCGACATTCTTGGCCATCTCAAATTCTTGAGTTGAAAAAGCGAAAGGAATAGCAGATCAGTTAAACCCCAAACAATGGTGGCGAGCTCAGCAATGAATAAGAGGGAGAGAGAATGCTGTGTTGATTGCAAGTGAATAAGGAGGTGGTCTATGATTTATCATATCATATCATATATATAACATATAGGGGGAGAAGGTGAGAGAAAAAATTGGCAGATATTCTGTGAATTTTTCCAATTTTCTTTGCTTCAGCCCCCAAATGCAGACTTCGTGAATTCCCACTCGCCTACCTTATTGCAATAATATTAATGCTTCTCCACCCTACATTTATTTATATACTGCTATTCACCTTTTTAAGAGAATAATTAAATAAAAATGTTTTTTTCTTTAACAACGAGACTAACCCGTAGTGCCATACTAGATAAATCCTACTAATGTTTAATAGCTTTAAAAAAAATTTAAAAAATGCAAATTACTCTAGATTAATTATAAATAACAAATTTGTACATAGAGACCTTAATAATATTCGAACTCGTGATATTCGACTTCAAAACAACTCTATTTACTGTTTTTATGATACTAAGGGGATGTTTAAAAAAGCTTTTTTAAGTACTTTTATCTGCTTATTGACCTCGTATGCAGTTTTTTATTGTTTGAAAAATATGTGATGTGGTAACTTCTATAAAATTAAACAGCTAGACTACTTAAATCTTTAAGTATCAATTGAGATGATTTAGGTGGGGGGGGGGGGGGGGGGGGGGGGGGGGGGGGGGGGGGGGGGGGGGGGGGGGGGGGGGGGGGGGGGGGGGGGGGGGGGGGGGGGGGGGGGGGGGGGGGGGGGGGGGGGGGGGGGGGGGGGGGGGGGGGGGGGGGGGGGGGGGGGGGGGGGGGGGGGGGGGGGGGGGGGGGGGGGGGGGGGGGGGGGGGGGGGGGGGGGGGGGGGGGGGGGGGGGGGGGGGGGGGGGGGGGGGGGGGGGGGGGGGGGGGGGGGGGGGGGGGGGGGGGGGGGGGGGGGGGGGGGGGGGGGGGGGGGGGGGGGGGGGGGGGGGGGGGGGGGGGGGGGGGGGGGGGGGGGGGGGGGGGGGGGGGGGGGGGGGGGGGGGGGGGGGGGGGGGGGGGGGGGGGGGGGGGGGGGGGGGGGGGGGGGGGGGGGGGGGGGGGGGGGGGGGGGGGGGGGGGGGGGGGGGGGGGGGGGGGGGGGGGGGGGGGGGGGGGGGGGGGGGGGGGGGGGGGGGGGGGGGGGGGGGGGTTTAAATACATAATTTCTAAAACTATAGAAAATATCTATTTTTTATTATTGATACGAAAAACACTTTGTCTTTACCTAAAAATATTTTTTAAAACGTTAAACAAAAGCAAATAAAAAGTGATTATAATAAACATTTGCAAACAACCCTTAAATATCCGTAAAACTATTTGGGTAAAGGACACAAATAGCTTTTTTTATTTTAATTCACAAGTGAATACACAACCACTACTTAAGGTATTTATTGATTAATCTCGTTCATATCCAATAGATATATACCTACATCGAAAATATAAACTACATTAGACTAATTATATGTGATTGTCTCACATCGAATAATATTGATGAAATTTGAAACTGTGAACTTCGGCCACGATACAAACGTCTCACCTGCAAGTATGCTATTTATTGCAAATTAATGAGCATTATTAAATGCTGAATTATTTAGATAGGGTGTAATAGTTCAGTATTTATATGCATGACATAATAGGTTTTGTTGCAATTAATTTCACTTCTCATCACATCTTATTCTACTATTTCAGTATCGCTTTTTCGTTTATATGTTTTAAATGGTAACATATTAGAAGTCAATGAGATTTGGATTATTAGTACTAAAAATCTTTCGATTGATTTCAGAAATCAGAAAGTAATACTTTTACGAATTTAGGATTAGAAATAATTAAATTATTAATTGTTTTGATTGATTTCAGAAATCAAATTGTTAGTATAAGAACATAATATTTTTATGAGTTGTATCTATGTATATATTTGAGAGGATTAAAAACTACTCAGTTTTTTTTTTCATATAACTTTCATTTTTTTTCCTGTTCATTTTGTCAAACTTAGAACTTGAAGTTCGTAAATAGTACTGTAATCATATTATATGATCCTTCTTACGAATGCATGAATGGTTATGTGCTGCACCCAAATAATTCTAGATTATCATCGTAATGATCATTTCTGCACGTGAAAGATTGAGCTTATAGTATTAAGATATATTTAAACTAAAATAAGAACATCAAAAGAACATGCTATTGCTGTATAGAGATTATCCTATTTTTATAAATGTTAATGATTTTAACTTGTATATATTCTCTCTCTTTTTTTTTAATAATGAATAACCAACAACCACTAGATAAATTCCATATATCCTTTTTAACTTGTATTCTCTCTCATATCTATTTTGATAGCTTAGCTAAATAAAAACATAAGAATAATATAAAAGAATATCCTAGCTTTGTGTGAATGTGGGAGCTTTTTAACTAAGTCTAGATAGGGTTATTAACGACCCGAGCTTTATTTGAATAGATCGGACTTGACTTCAATTTGAAAATTTCGAACTTTTTCAAGCCGAATTCGAGCTCGAGATTATTTAGCTTGAAAGCTTGCAAGCTCGACTCGATTAAATTATACTCCACCCTATAATTCTTGTCTCATTTTTTTCATAGTGGTGATTTATGATAGTTGCTAGTTGTGTGTAAAATTATGGGACTTACTAATAAAATATTTGTAGTTATTTGTTATTTTAGAAAATGAGGTAAGAATTGTGGGACATCTAAAAAAGAAAAGTGGAACAAGGATTATTGAATTATGGAGTATTATGAGTTATATATAATTTCAAATAAATGAATAAATAAATTATAATTTTTTTAAGCATAAACATATCGAGCTTTCAAGCGGAACTTGAATAGTATAAATATTTATCGAGCTGGAGCTCGAATTCATGTTAAAAGTTTGTATCGAGCTCGAGTAAGAAGTCAAGTCCGAATATTAAACAGTTAATCGAGCCAAGCCTCTCCAAAGCTCGGCTCGGCTCGGCTCGGCTTCATAACACGCGTAGGTATAACTACTTTCCAAATATTAGGTTATTCCTATTTCAAATAATTCTAAATTAGTTTTTGTTAGAAAATTCGAAATGAATCTAAAATGCAAGTAAAGAGATATAGTATCATATATCGAACAAAACTCAAAGACTAAATTAAAAATCACATTGAAACAATCATAGTCCTAATAATAACAATAGATCGTCATTATGATTATTCAGGTACGATAATTTTGTAATTGAACCTAATATCTATTTACAATAATTGGATTTAGAGGAATGGCTCAAATTAACCGGTCCAATTTTAGTATGATCAAATCGTATATATGTAATTGGAGATCATATTCAAGCCGTCATTAGATAGAAAATATGAAGCAATTTGTACTTTTCATTTTACTTATTGAATGGCTAAAATTGAATATGTTTCGAAAGATTTCATTATGTTTTATGTACGAACCCAAAAGTGCATCATATGTATTGACCGTTTGAATTAGGTGGTCACGTTCAAAATATTGTTGAATTGAACTAGTTATATTTTGTTACATTCACCACATAATCTATTTTATTATATACTCCCTCCGTCCCATTATTTATGTCCCCATCGGACCACGCTGAATTAAGATAATGGCAGGAGGTAAAGCCAGAAAGCCATGCGCGTAAAAATATAAAGCGGGGGTACCACTTCGCTTGGATTGATTGGGGTCCACTCATTTATTTCCTTATTTTGTGATGCGACATAAATAATGACAACCAAAAAGCATAAGTTGGACATTAATAATGGGACGGTGAAAGAGTATATTCCAAGTACTCACCTTCTACAATATTAAAAATAAATGTCGTTAGTAGTAATATTGTAAAAACAATCCCCAGTTGCTTTTAGGACAACCTCCAACAAACATGTGAGTATTCAAGACTTATAACACTACGTGTTCAAGAAAATGTTCAAGTTGGTTTCCTTCTTTTATAACAAGATTTCATTATTTCATACTTATGTTTTTTTTTTATAATTTTTAGGTAATTTTTTTTAGTTAATTAGTCCCCAAACTATATGATTTTGGATGAATTGGTGTTGGTCCGAGACAAATATCGTGTAGAGGGGGGGGTGAATACACCCGAGTACCGCTTTTTTTTCTGGGAAGGTCACCGAAACCGTTGGTTGCAACCGATGAACAAGTGTCAAATAAACCTTCGATCACGGGACAGAGCGAGTCGCCTATCGAGCTCTCCTACCGACTTTTGTCAAGCATTTCGAAACTCGCCTGAGACTTAAGTGTGCGGATAAGTGTGGGGCCCGTAGTTTGTCTCTTTTTGAAAACGTGTTTTCGCAGATTAAATTCTTTTGGGCGTGCGATTTTAGAAATACGCTTTTATGCAAACTTATGATTTTCAAGCGGTTTGTATGCAATAAAACAAGAAAGAACACAAGCGCTTAACGTGGTTCGGATACGCAAGATCCTACGTCCACGGTCCCGAACGCAGCAAGATAACTTGTTGATTAGTCTCGAGCAAGTCTCAAAGCAAGGGAAACCGGGCACGTGACGTATCCTTCTAAGTTATAGGCCCCTAGCGACTTTACAATTCAAACCTAAGTTCGAAAGGGAGCGAAAACAGGCTTCTACAACTAACGAAGGAGTTCTTACAATAAGAACAAGCTTCACTAAAAATGAACTCCTTTGAATCTAAGCTATAACCCGACAACGAGCTTAGGTAGAGAAGAAAGGGATCTAAAGACTCTGCAGAGAGAAGAACCACAAAAATATTCTAGTAAACGCAGCATTCTTCACTGGATGTTCCGATTGAGTTGCTAGAGTGTTTGAGAGCTTCGAGCAATTTCCCTTTTTTTAATTTCGTGCTTCGCGCTAACGGAGCTTCGAAATCTTCTCTATTTATAGTTGTGAGCTACGGGCATTTGTCCGTTGGAGACGACGATGCCACGTGTCACAAGCTTCCAAAGAAAACGGCCATTAATTCGTACTTGTTGCAAGCAGGCGCTTAATTACCGTACATGAGAGCAGCTTTACTGTTTGGAGTAGGTAAGGCGTTGTCGGCTTCTCATTGGGTCGAGGTTTGTGGTTGGTGAGAATGTCGTAGTTGACCGCTCAAACAACCTCGTATGATCTTCTCGCAACTTTCGAAAAGACTTAAGTAGTCGGGTCGCTCTCGTCGGATACAGATGGACGCAAAGTCTCTCGTCTTCTTCGACCGAGTCGGCGACAAGGAATGTAACTTCCGAGTAAGTCACCGGGCGACCGCGAAGGTACCGGGCCGGCATGAGTTCTTCCCAGCGACGACTTATCACCGGATCGGCTTCTACCGAGGTCTACTCACCGAGGACCGAAGAACGCAAGCGATTACACCGATGACGCTGGGGTTCGAAAAGTATCTTCGACGTAAGATCGCTTCAACAATTACCCCGCACGTGACTTAGACAAGAATATAAAAACGATTACAACAAGTCTAACCTATACATCGCCTAATCCTAACGACACACCGAACTACCGATATCGCCCCGGTTTGGGATCTTCAATTCCATAGTACTACTATGATTTCCCCCAATTTTCTTTTTAACCACGAACAACTTAAGATCATCTACCGACTCATATTCAACAATTTCCCCCTAATTGATGATGCCAAAACCTCTACTTCTAAACTCTAAACATCTTATAAGAAATGCTAACCTACGACAAAGCAATTTCCCCCTTAATCTATCTCGAGGAAAACAAACCGATATGATGACTTCAAAACATCGCAGTGAGAGATAGGCAAAATCGATAAACCGATTGTGAGTGTGTGTCGATCACTTAGTGATCGGTTGCCAGAAAACACAAAGCAAAATGTCGTAAGACAATGAGTAATTGTCTATCAAGCAATAGGAACGATAGCATATATGATCAAGAAATTACAAAGTTCCTATCACTATTACAAAAGAGTAGAGAAGAGAAAATACTACCGACGCCCGAAGCCTTAAGTGCGCTTCTTGAAATCGCCAGAGGCCGTCGACAGGAGGTTGCATCCATAGTATAGGTAGATTCTCTTCCTCATTGTCCTGACATCCTCGCCGTCTTCGAACCTAAGTCGACACTCGATCGAAGCGATAAGCCGCAGCTCCGACCTCATCCTCTATTTCCTTTGTACACAAAACTCCGCGCACGCTTCTGGGAGGGGGGATGCGCCCGAAAGCCGGAGCTCAAAGGAATGTTCTCTCTCTTCATAATCTCCGTAAGTTGTTCCTCGCCTCGTAGTTATAATTGAACAAAAACTCACAAAGCGCTTGTTCGATAGTTTGCTCACTTGGATAGAATTTCCATACGTAGTAGCCTTTGATAAATTCCTCTTCGAGCTCTTCCCATTGATCATTAACCGTAGAGAAAGAACCCATTTATCAACATGAAGCACAGGTCCTTTTTGACATAAGGCGCTCTTTTCCTTGATCCTCGTGGGATTTGTCTTCGGGGATCACCGCCGGGCTTTTGAGATAAGCTCATCATCTTAGCCATATCGCTCATTCTCTTCTTCTCTCAAGAGCCGCCGCCCACAATCTCCTTTCCTCGAGTTAAGGCCTCGCAGCGCGGCTTCTCACGTGGCTCCATCTTCAGCCTTCTTGCTCTGTGTAAGATGAGTCTCGATAGTAACTCGAGCAAGTAGCTTGACCCGTAGTAGAAAGAGTTTTTGCGAACTCCTCCCCGAGCCTTTTTCTTTTCTTCGTCCACGTACTCTTGCTTCTTCTTTCCTGTGCCCTTAACAACTTTGCCCTTAAGCTTTTTAAGCAAGTTGAGCTTCTTCCAGTGCCGCTCATGGTCCAGCTTGTCTTGTAGTTGTTGGGCTACGCGGAGGTCGAAGGCCTCTTGTTCCGCTTTAGATTTGAATTTTCGGACCGGGGAGGAAGGAGGAGTAGTAGCGAGAGAGCGCCTCCTTCCCCGGCCTCTCGCGGAGGAGCCTGTTCTTCTTCGACTCTTGCTCAATGAAGTGAGCAACATCTTCTATGCGGGCAAAGAAGATGAGACGGGGGTAGGTTCTGAGGAAATTCAAGTAGCGTAACCCCCGAAGTATCTTGAGCATTAGCAAGAGGGTTGTTCCGCCCCGAATACCTTCCCCCCGAAGTCCAAGCATTGGAGGGTCCTTCCTCCCCGACCACCCTCTATTATTTGGACATCGCCCATATCCGTGTCAGTTCTTCCTTCATAACACCTTCCCCCTTTTTGGCATCATCCGCCTTTGTAGAGTCGGGTACGGATGGCTTGAATGCCTCTTTCCACATCGTGGACCGAATCCTTAATCGTAGTCGCCGTGGATTCGAAGTCCTCGACGAGATCGCAATATAATTCCCGGCCATTTTCTTGATCATCTCTTGTTGTTTTAAGTCGGCAGCGGTGACTCTTGAGGAGTTTCAAGCAGCCTCGATCCCGCGATTCTGCCAATTCTTTCCGAATAAGCTTCGTAGCCTCCCGCCCGTTGGGTAATAACTTTCTCAAGGCTAGAGGTGGCAATCTTATTCCTTTCATCGATTTCGAGCTTAACAGTTGCAAGAGCTTCGAGTCACCGCTCCGAAAATATCTTCTCGCCGATTCTCGGAGCAACCGCCGACTCGAGCTTCTAGATCGATTTTCCGAGCCGCTAAGGCCGCCTCAATAATCTCCCGAAAGTTGGGCTGAGGAGTAGGTACCGGAGTCTTTGAGATGCCAAGCAGCCTATTCCGTCTAAGCTCGTGTCCGAGCCTTAGTATACTTTGTCCACTTCGGATGGACGCCCTTAGCCAAAAGTCTCTGCTTTTCTCTCCTTGGCGCCGAACGACTTTATTTACGTACTTTGAGGACACTGAACCGATAGGTTCTATCTCGGTACGAGCCGGTTCCGAGCCTCCCGCTCGTAAAACGTGAGGAGCTGCTCCCTACCGTACTTCCCGAGCACCTTGAGCATCACCCGATGTATCGGGAAGTGGTGATTTGCTCTTCTCACGGGAGTTGAACCCTCGCCAGAGCCTCCCAACTCGTATCCTCGGGTGTCCGATCCTTCCTCCGATTGTTATCATCATCATCTTTCTTATCATCGCCAGGAGGAGACGGGGGTGGAGGAGTGTTACCGGGGACCGACTCTCGCAAGCTTAGAAGGTAAAGCATTGCGGCTCGAGATCTTCAAGAGTAGCTAAGTCACCGGTTCTCCGTACCCTATTACTTCTTGTAGCTTCCGCTCCTCATCGAGTAGGTAGATGACTCGAGCGGGTTTTGATTATGCCTTCTAGAATATCCCAACCCGTAAATCTAAGAAGCATTTGAACCATAGCCCCGATGGCTATGTCGACTAAGTCCGAGTGCCCGGCCGATCTCGGAATATGATCGTGTACGCGACCGTGGCACGAGACGAGTGGTGAGAATAGCCGTCCACTCGGGCGCAGCCTCCTCGCCGGTTCCCCGACGTCCGACCGTGTCTCCTCGTAGCTAATTACCTGGACTTTATCTTTGGGGGTCGCACCCTCAACGCGCATCGTAATCTAAAATCGCTCTTCTTGAGTAGGAGGAGGAGCGGGTTCAATAACGCAGAGGGGCCGAGCACTCGAGACCTCACCGGTCCGGTCTTAGTCGCCCGCCTCTTCTTAGGCACTTCGGTATGCGGGGGCGAGCGGATGTCGCTCTCTTCGGCTCAAGTGGCCCCTTACCGATAGACTTCTCGCCGCCGCTTTAGTCTTGAACTTAATCGCTTTTACATCGAAGAACTTAGAATCGCAAACGACGAGTGCCTCCGAACAGTAGTTTTCTATGAGGACCGACATCTTAGTCCCATAGAGTAACTTCCCCTACACCGGCTAACTTCCTCTCTCCAGTGGGTAGGGTAGTGAACTTCTCGGGCTTGGGCCTTCATCTCTCGAGACATAATAGTCGGCCCAGCTCACTTCAACTCCATCATCTATCGCCATCATCAGCGAATCCTTGGCTTGGATAATTGATCATATGATCCAAATCGAGCTCGTTAGGATATGAGAGACTATGTAGGCTAGTCCTCCGTATTGGGGAGCGAAAGGTTCTTCCGTAGCCGACTCGAATGATATGTCGAGCGTCCGCGTAACTTATGAACATATGCGTTTATCTCCTTCTCCTTGTATCCGATAGGAGAAATACCGTAGTCCGGAAGATCAAACGTCGCATCGGCGCGTCTCCGACATTGAAGATTCTCTCGAGTAGTATCCCAACAAGGTTATGATCTACTTCCTTCACATGGACGAAGGAAGATTCCTCGCCTCCGCACGCGAGTGACCTCCAATTGTAATAAACTTCTACCACTTGCCTAGGTAGATAAGATCTCGGGTGCTTCGTCACCGCCTCCCGAAGACCGTAACGCTCCGGAGCATCAAATACGGGTTCCAAGAAAGAGATATCAACTTGCTCTAAGGCCATAGTTGGGTTCAAACTGAACCCGGATGCCATTATCTCCTCTATATTCTCGCGAGACTTGAGATGTCGCCATTGAAATCTGCAAAATAACTTGTTAGCACTTGAAAATAGAGTAAGTTAGTAAGCATTCAGCGGGGTTTCAATACATTACCGAGTACTAAAGAGCTTTGAGAGATGCAAAAGCGAGACAGCTTAAGATGATTTTTGAGAAAGAAACTAAACGCTTGAAAATAGCTCTTAAGTTGAAAATGGCGAAAAGTGAGGAGGAAGATAGAAGATGAAAGATTTATATATCTGACTGATTATAAGTTTAGATCCAACGATCCTATTTTTAATCTTTCAAATCTATAGACTACCGAGATTAAATGTTATAAAAGGAATGATTACAAAAGCCGCCTCAAACATAAACTTACGTAATAAAGGTAAGTGAGAAGACATGCATTAAATGCGCGATAGACAGCATTAATTACTCAGTTTATGCGAATGAAAAGGTTTCCTACTGACCTTTCCTTAAACTTATTAATGGTGGGAAATAAATGCACATTAACTACGGATCGTGCGACCGATATAATAAATGCGTACATGCTTCGAAAAGAAATTAAGTATATGATACTACGCAAACCTCTTTAGCCGAACTTTCGATCACCGGTTACCGTTATATCGCAGGAGGATGATTGATGTACCGATAAGCACGTTCCCCCCTTGCGTGTACGCAGTGTGATTCTTCCCACCGAATCACATGCGGAGTCCACCGACTTGTCGTATCGGGTTCCATCTACCGATACCAAATATTTCCAATTCTCCACTGATCGCTATCGTAGTTGTCTTCTAGTGATGCATTTCAGAGGATCCGAAAGAGACCTAGCTCAACCGATAATTCTCCGAATGTTCTCGCCAGTGGTTTGGTCGGGATGTCTACCCTTTGTTTGTCGAAGATGGATCTTCTCCATTCTCGATATCCTTCTTCTCGACATAGTCTCCGATGAAGTGGTGTCGGATATCCACGTGCTTGCATCTCGTATGTAGAACCCGGGTTCCGAAGTTACGGCACTAGCACCGGTGGAGTCACGAGAGATGGGCACTTCATTCCGAATGATACCATAATCTCTCAATTGTTGTCGAAGCCAAAGGATCCGGGCACAAGCAACTTCCAAAGCAGCCCATGTACTCGGCTTCGTGAGTGGACGTTGCTACCGAATGTTGTTTCTTTTGAGAACCAAGATATCGCCTTGCCGCCTCCAGGAACCGACACGTTCCGGAAGTTGACTTACGATCTATCCTACATCCCGCATAATCGCATCAAAATAACCTCGTCGCATTAGATTATCATCGCCAGGATACCATAACCCAAAGACGTGTTCCTCTCGAGATAGCGCGGAATCTTTTTAGCCGAAGTCGAGATGACTTCGCTGGGATCCGCTTGAAATCTTGCGCATACACCTACAAAGATAAGTTATGTCAAGTCGGCTAGTCGTTAAATATAATAAAGAACCAATAATAGTTCTATAATCGCAGAGTTAACGTAAGCTCCCCCTTTGTCTAGATCGATTTTAAAATTCGTATTCATGGGGATTTTGACCGGCTTGCCGGAGTCGCACCGAATCTCTTGAGAAGGTCTCGAGTGTATTCGGCTTGATTGATGAAGATTCCTTTAGGTGATTGCTTCACTTGAAATCCAAGGAAATAATTCATCTCTCCCATCATGGACATCTCGAATTTCTCTTTCATCATCTTCTCGAACCGATGACATATGATCTCGTTTCTGCAGCCCGAAAATGATGTCGTCCACGTAGATTTGCACCAAGTAGGATGTCATCTCCCCGACTTTATGTTGAATAGGGTGCGATCTACCGTCCCCTTCGAAAACCTTTCTAAGTAGAAAGTCCGATAGGGTATCATACCAAGCCCCGGGTGCTTGTTTTAACCCATACGGAGCTTTCCTAAGTCTCTACACCCGATGTCCCCCGCCGAAAGCCGGGCGGTTGTTCCACGTAGACTTCTTCCTTCGCACGCCGTTCGTAAAAGCCGACTTTACATCCACCCGATAGACTTTGAAGCCTTGATGTGTCGCATAAGCTAGGAATAGACGAATGGCTTCCAATCTAGCGACTGGAGCGAATGTTTCATCAAAGTTAATTCCTTCGCCCCGATCGTATCCCTTTGCAACTAGTCGTGCTTTATTTCTGACAATGACGTTGTTTTCATCTCACTTGTTTTCGAAGACCCACTTGGTACCAATGACATGCCGATGTCTAGGTCCCGTCTACAAGCTCCCAAACTTTGTTTCGAACGAACTGGTTCGCTCTTCTTGCATGGCGATGATCCGGGCCAAGATCATTAAGTGCGCCCTCTATCGACCGAGGTTTTTCCGCAGACAAGAAACAAGAATATAGTGAGCTTTCACCTTGATTAAATCTAGATCTTGTTCTTATCGTTGCTGATGGATCTCCAATGATAAGATCTCAAGAATGAGCATCTAGCCATGATCGTCTAAGTCCGGCTTCTTCTTCCGATACAACTTCGCACAATCGCAGGGAGTGTTAGGCATTTCGCAGTACTCGCTTCCGAGATTGCAATATTTTAGTAAGAAGGTTAGGATCCACCGAGTTTCCGTGTTCGGGGCATTTAGCTCGGGAACATTAATCGTTCCCCCCGAGTTTATATTCTCGCAGAGGTCTCGCTAGCCATCGGGGCTTCCTCATCGACCGATGTTACCCGTTGTTGATTCTGCTCGGAAGAATCAACTAGGCCGCCTACGCCGACCGTTGGTTGAGTCCGAGTTTGTTCATTGTCCGACTCATCATCCCAACAATGCCGGATCTTTTCGCCTTTATCGCAAAGTCCGAGATCCCGTAGCTTGCCGCCGACATCATCGCATTTAACCGCGTATCTTCCATGTTCTCAAAACAAATTCATCAAAAACAACATGAGGGTTTTCCTCCACACAAAGAGTCCGATAGTTAAAGACTCAAGGCTTTACCGACTCGAGAGTATCCTAAGAAAACTCCTTGATCGATTTGCTATCAAAGACCTTCACTGATCTTTCCCATTATTGTGGATAAAGCAAGGATGACCCAAAAATATGAAAATGAGAAATAGAAGGAATTCTCCCTTTCCATAGTTCATATGGTGTCTTCATGTGTTGGCCGAGTGAGTAGTGAGCGATTCTCGAGTGTAGCGGGCGGTGTCGAGTAGCATCGGCCCGTAACTTCGGGGGTAGTCCAGACCTGCGAGGAGCGTTCTTGCTTCGCTTCTTTGAGTGTTCTCGTTCTTTCGCTCAAGCAAGTCCGTTCTACCGAGGGGTGCGAGCAGCTAATGTCTCGTGTTTAATTCCCTCTTTATCGCAAAGATGTCTTAACTACCGAGTTTAGAAACTCGTTCCTCCGTCCGAGCGAATTCTTTGAATCTTGATGTCCTTTTCCACACCGAGCTTCTTCGAGAGATCGGGCAACTCGGTTGAACATCGATTTATTGGGCAATGAAGATGACCCAAGTATATCTCGTGTAGTCGCCAATAACGACGAGGGCATACTTCTTGCTCTCTTATAGTCACCGGAGAGACCGGCCCGAATAGGTCCATGTGCACCGTACCGAAGGATTCCATCAGTGGAAGGTGACGGAATAGGTGGATTGCTACTCTTTGTTTGCTTTCCCTTCGCATGCGTTCACAATTCTGTCTTTAACGAACGATTCGTTGGGCGGTCCTCCGACTTTGGAGTTCTTGGCTAACTTGTTCATGGTCTTGAAGTTCAAAGTGGCCGAGTCTCTTGTGCCATAGTCATCCCGACTTGTCACCGCATTTTGTCCGTGCTAGTAAGCAAGCCTCGTGTTCTCGCGGTTTTCCAGCCTCGCAACATAGATGTTTTTCCTCCTCGATCCCGATAATACCGTTATCCCCGTAGATTTATCAACAACATCACGTAAAACCGGCCAAAGATAACTCGTTAAGATTATCACGTAACTGACCGACGAAAGGAGATTATGTTGAAGTCCTTCAACATATGTTACTCTTGAACCAAGGCCCCAATGTTCGGCGTTCCGTATCCCCTTGTGTAGCCTTTTAGAATTGTCTCCAAACTCAATCTCGGGACCATCTTCTTGTACATAGTTGGTTAACAAAGCTCTTCCGATATGTCATGTGTCTTGAGCAACCGCCGTCCACTATCCATGGATCCTTATGCACCCGCAAAATGAAGCATCTTTAGGTACCCTTTGGTTCGGTTGGGTCCTTACTGGTTAGTGGATGATTTCGAACCCAAATTGTCTCGGGACCTTAGAAGTCTCGAGACTTCTTCTTCCGAACCTTGTCGCCTTTCTTCTCCACAGACTTGGAGATACCGACTTTCTGCCGATGATTTTGGGGTTCAGCGCTTTCTTCTTCCGAGTCTTAGCGCTTCTCCCGACCCCGGGCTCATAGTAGTATGAACCGTACCGAGCCGAATGCTCAAACAAAGGCTCCTTGTACTGTTCGTCCATCCGACCTTCTTGGTTCCCCCCGAGTTCGATCTCGGTGTCCCGGGCCGGAACCTTTGGTCGCTTGTTTGTTGCCGCTCGGGCCGAGGTGCGATTACTTTCTCGTTTGTTCTTCGCCCGAGGTGTGGTGTCGCAGCCTTGCACTTTTCCTCCGACGAACCTATTAGCCAAACGCTTCGAGCTTTTGGAGGTAGAAGCTTCATGGGTGTAGCCAAGGCCTTCTTTCACGAGCCAAGTTGGCCGTTGTGCTCCGAGCATGCTTTCTAGTTTCTCCTTTGCTCCCGTGTATTGTTCGGCCACGCCTTCCGCACCTCATCACTTCTCCCGAGAGAATCATAGTCCTTCCGTACGTCCGAGAGTTTCCGACCGAGTTGGGCTATTTCAATCTCTTTCTCCAAATTATCCTTGGTCGACTAGATCTCGAGACTTAGTCATAAGAGATTCGATCTCTTCCTCGAGTCTCGCAACTAGATCCACCGACTCAGCAGAGACCCGACAATCGAAGAAAGTCTCCGATTCTCACCCTTTACCTGTTCTAGTTCCCGGATGGTTCCGCCGAACTCACCGCTCACCGAATTTGTTCCTCTAAGCAGTCGTCATATGCTTGTACTATGTCCATAGGGTCATCCGAGACCGAGCAAGTGTCGTGTGTGTTGTGGTGAAGAGGAGGTTATATTAAGTTTAGAATTTACCTCACCCTCTTCTCCCCGCCATCGACACTGCGTTCACCGATTCCTCGGAACCTTCTCTTTGACTTCAACAACTACGAATGCGGCTTCATCCTCGAAGAGTACATGAATGTATCCTCTTCAATTGAAGTTGTCTGATATCTCTCCGGCTATGTAGCCTGCCTCTTCCGGGGCGAATTTATCTCTTCTTCGGCTCGCCGTTCTCGCTTCTTTGAGCAGCTGAGAGTTCGGGACAGGCCGTGCGATAGTGTCCCTCCTTCTTGCGCTTGTAACACGTGGATGTTCTCGCCGCTTTTTCCAATGAAACTTTTGGTGGACTAGCAACAGCTCCGTGTTCCCGCATTCAGCAGAAGTGTTAGATTCTTCCCTTTTTGAATATTCTTTCTTACCGGGGTAGAATCTCTCCGTGATATTTCTTCACTTTCTCGACTCTCTCCTTTTCTCTTTGGTATTTGAGAGCCATCGGTGCGAGCCGGGTAGTACGGACATTTCGGATGTCTTTGTATCTGCAGCGTAGCCACCGCCTTGGCCGGAAGAAATCTTTTTGCCTCCGCTTTTGCCGATTGTCGCCTTGAAGGCATGATCGATCCGAGTGTCACCGGAGCACCGGAACACTTCGAGGTGGACTATGCTCAAATTCCTCCGTCTTTAATTCCAAAATATAACATCGGGAGTTAGAGCATTAAGATCGTAGCGACGTAAATAAGTAGCAAAAGGAAGCCACTTCGTCGGGGTAGCGCTCTTATGATCTTTGTGTTCATCTCTTTGTTTGAGAACACCTTTCCCAACTCGTTTATCACATTGACTTGATTCGTAAACCGACGCTCACCGTCAACGGTTTCACTAGCTCCATCGCAAAGGCTTCGAACTTTTGAAGCTCTAATTCGAGCTTGTTTTCTTTAATCTGAGGGGTTCCTTGGCTCGCATGTGCCTGTGGCGTCCCAAAGTTCTTTCGCCGTTTTGCGCCCCGCACCCTCCCGAGGTGTGAGTCACCGAGCGTTGTCAGTATAGCATTTCGTGCGACTCGGTCGAGGTTATGCAGCCTTTTTCTCTTCGGGCGTGAAGGCGACATTTGTCCTCGGGAACCTTCGGACCGATACGAGCACCTTCCACTTCAGCGAACTGAACGCTGTCTATCATTGGAATGATGGGTCCGGTCTCCAGTACGTCAGTCATGCTGTCGTGCAGCGACGTAAGGTGTGCCTCCATTCTTACACGCCATACCGTGAAGTTCTCTATTGAGAACATCGGCACCATCCTGATACCTGACATGTCAGACATTATGTGTACGAGTAACCTGACAACAAGTCTAACCTATACATCAGCTAATCCTAACGACACACTGAACTACTGATATCAGCTCGGTTTTGGGATCTTCAATTCCATAGTACTACTATGATTTCCCCCAATTTTCTTTTAACCACGAACAGCTGAGTATCATCTACTGACTCATATCCAACAATTGGTCATTTAGTTAAATTTTTTTGTTAGTCAATCGTTAGTTAATAATTTAAAGGGCATTTTCGGTATAATTTTATTGAGGATCAAAATATCCAAATGCTAAAAGATTGATGACTAATTAGGCCAGTTTTTTAAAATAATTTTTTTTATAATTAGTCAAAAATTAAAAGATATTTCAGTCATTTTGATTTTTTCTCTAAGGATCAAATGCACCAATTTTAAATACTCAAATTTTATAGCTGCGTGATCAAAATTTTCGAATATATTACTATAAAAATGAGGAATTAAAACGTATAATATTTCAAAATAAGGATTAAAACTATATTAGATTTTCATTCAAAACTTATTTTTCATTCAAATAGTATTTCTTCCTTAATTTTCAGATATTCTATATTTTAATCCATCGTTTTCATAGTGATATTTGAAAAGATTTGTTCACAAAATGATAAAATTTGGTGATCCCCAAATATATATAATTTGCAGGAATGATCCTCAACCTATTTAAAAATAGCGTATTTGGTTCTTAAAAAGAGCAAAATGACTAAAATATTTTTTGAGTTTTGACAAATTAAAATTTTTAAGTAAAAAAAATAAGGCTAAATTGTTTCTCAACCTTTCAATATTTTGATGTTTTGATGCTCAGTAAAGTTATACCGAAAATGCCCTTTAAAAATCATTAACTAACGGTTGATGACCAAAAAATTTAACACAATGACCAATTCATCCAAAACTCTGTAATTTAAGAATCAATTAACTAAAGAAAAATGAGGGAGCAAATTGACCAGATACCAATAGTTTGAGGACTTAAAAATTCTAATTTGTGTAATTTTTATTCTAATTTTTGTCTAACTAACAAAATCTAAAAATCTAAACAAGTTGTATTAACTTATTTCACTGGCAGATAAAAGAAACAAAGGTTGCACCCAACAACTTAATCTTGCGAAAATATTCACATATTTGGATTATCAGATTATAATACTTAAAATAATATTCATGTGACAGATGCGTAAATCTTGATATTAATAAAAAAATAGAAAGAAATCCCGAGATTTGTCGTTATCTGTACGGACAAATCCAGTTAGAGTGAAGAATATAAAAGTGAGACCCAATCTCTGACAGCCAGCCTTAATCCCACCTGTTTTGTTCCATTTGGATCTCAGCCAGCACGCCCCTTTGGAATCTCCGTCCATTCTCTCTCTTTCATCCTCACATGAAAGTCACGATTCAAATCCGACCATGGTACATATGATTAACTTAGAATAGTTTGCATTTTATGTATAGTTTGTAAATTATTGTATAGAAATACCCCCCCCCGGGCCCGACCCACCCCCCCGCCCGGCTTATTTCCCCTTTTTGTCGGGTTCCCACTGGCCCCTACAAAAAAAAAAAACAACTTAATAGAATTACTCAACAGGCCCCACCACTTATACCACTATTACACACATACTATCTACTATTCTTAATAACCGGCCCAAAAAACCTATTACCACGACGGGGGGACGGAGGAGTATAATTTATTTGATGCATTCGTCAATTCGATGGTCACAAAGAAAAAGGTTTGTATACACTATATATATACAATATGCACAATTTTAATCTTAAAAATCATAATAATTTTATAAATGAACATATTAATTTTTATAATGCATAGGACACACAATTTAAGATATAGAAATATTACCGTCTGAAAAATCAAATTATTATATACACTCGATGCAAACATCTTTTTCAAATGATGTAATTTCATTCATTTGGGATGACATAGAGATTTTGATGTGCTTAATTTATAATCAAAATTTATAGGTTTAAAGCTCATTAAGATCGCTATATGTGGACATATCACATATGATTAGTTTAGGGTGACTAACCCCTTTTTATATGTTTTATGGACTAGTGCATATAAGCGGAATTTAACTAGTGCATATTTCGATAACAGCTGCGGAAAATCCTCATTTTAAAATAATAATAATAATAATATAATTTCATCACAAATAAATAACGAAATTTGTGCATAGCGAAATAAAGCTGCAAAATCTTGAAATGAAAATCCCATCAATACTTTTAGATCGTATATGATGAAACGAGCCGTGAATTATATTTTAGATTTTTTAATAAGTTATGAAAAAGTCAAAATGTAGTAAAAAATGGCATTCCAATTAATAGGTGTGGTCGGAGAAAATAGAAGTGTTTGTACGTAACAGTGGAGGTGGTGGGAAATTAAGTAGGCACCCGAAGCTGACTCTACTTGAGTTAGTCAAATAATCAACACTCTATTAGTAGTATTAAATGGCCACCACTCTAAACTCATGTGCTTCGTTGTAAACCAAATTGGTAACAATTCATCATCGCAAATTTACAAATATTTATTAATTATCCGAAACATATTATGTATTAGAAAAATATCACTTATTGTAACTAAAATTATGGTTTATAACGGATAGGTTTACGTGCAAAGTCTAAAAAACTATATATTGAGCACTGAAAGAAATTATTGTTCAATTTATCCCCATTTAATTTATGTTCAATTTGAGCCCATAATTAGAATGGTGACATGTGTTTCCATTTAAACCAAAATAACATTTCTCCGTATGCTTAATAAAATCCATAATAGGGTATATTTTACAGTTATATAGATGCTTTCATAATTATATACGTCTAGTTGAGACTTGTTAATCCTATGAGTGTTATTTTAAATATTTTGTTAAATAGAAACGCATGTTACCATTCTAATTAACGAACATAAAACACAAATTGACTACCAAATCCCATCCCGTGTTACGTTATCTTGATTTCTTTTAATCCATTGATAAGATTACTCTAGACCTAGTATTATATATACATGCTGTTTGTATTAAAACTTTGACTATGTATTCACATAAAATAATAAAATAGGAAGAAATTGCAATGATAATGGAACAAAAATAGCAAAATGTCAACACTAGAACTAATAGACCAACGCATTTAGGACAAGGGCTTTGGCCATTGGGATTGCAAGTTTGTCAAACAAAAATTAAGGTGATGAAATGTAAGAGAAGAAACATTGAAAATTGAAACTAGTGTTCATATGTATGTGTGAACTCAATATAGAATCAACCCCACATTTCATTAATAATAAGTTAATGCTTGACTTTCAAGTTCAACTAATCTAAGCAACTCTGGGTCAGTAAAGGTTGCCATAAAGGACTTTGGTTGATCCGAGAGAGATGCATCACTTAGGACTGTTTGGGATATAGTTTATGTAAAAAAAGTTGTTTAAGGAAATGAATTTGACATTTGGAAGATTCTAACTTATAGAAAAATTGAAAATTATTTAGATCTAAGATAAAGAATTTTTGTAAGCCAATCTTGGTCAACTCACTACTACAAAAAAGCCCATACACAACGGTTATTAACCGTTGTCGTTGCCAGAATTTTCACCGTTGCGGAAGGCCTCGTTGTCGTAGATAGGCGCCATGACAACGGTTATTAACCGTTGTCGTACCGACTTTCAACAACGGTTTTTAACCGTTGTCTATGAAGCATTCTCAACCGCATGCGAAGGTCCCGTTGTCGTAGATAGGCGCGCATAGACAACGGTTATTAACCGTTGTCGTACCGACTTTCAACAACGGTTTTTAACCATTGTCTATGAGCATTCTCAATTGTTGCGGAAGGTCCCATTGTCGTAGATAGGCGCCATGGACAACGCTTATTAACCGTTGTCGGATCGACTTACAACAACGGTTTTTAACCGTTGTCTATGAGCATTCTCAACTGTTGCGGAAGGTCCCGTTGTCGTAGATAGGCGCTCATAGACAACGGTTAATAACCGTTGTCGTACCGACGTACAACATGCAATGATTTTGGTCAAATACCATTCTGTAGCATGCATCGGTTGGGCAAGCAGAGGACTCAAACTGAACTGTTGTCCTCACACATATAATAAGATCAAATCTCAACAAAGCGCGTAAAACATTCAATGACATAGGACAAGAGAAAGCTAAAAATGCTTTGGCTAATGTTTTCTGACTAAAATAAAGAATCGGTCAAGGCTTAAATGGGATCACTATGGGATAATGTTAGGTAGGAAAGTATTGTCGCAACCTAATGGGCTCAATCCCTAGTGCCTCCTATCATGTATCACAAGTGACTCACACTTATTGCAACTTTGTGGACAAACACTCTCAAAGAAAATAGTAGGAAGTGTCATACTTTAAATGCTCAAGTCTAATATGCAAAGTGTGTAAAATTTTGATGCACTATTTACTTATTATTCATCATCCCAAATTACATACACATGTGCACCAAGTCCTACTCTTTACAACAACTAACATGATGAGTATTGAAACATAAAGTATAAATAAGACATGCTTAGACATAGAACAAGAGTTGTTGGTCCCGAGTCAAACGTTCAGGTGTACCGGGAGGGGGGAATACACCTGAAAACCTTTTTCAAACTCAAACGCGAACAGTCTGATAGACGGAGGATACCTACTGAATGACTTCAGCAGACTAAGCAAACTGTTCTTGATCGCGTGGACAGAGTGATTGAAGATGTTGAGCTCTGCTAGCTGACTTACTGTCAGAATTCAGTAGCGTTCAGTAAGGTTCAGTAGCGTGCGGAAAGTGTAGGCCCGATTCAGTTTGTTTCTTGAAAACGTTTTTTAACAAAAACAATTTCAATAGATTAGTGCGATGTTTTAAGCTTTGTACTGAAAATACTGTTGTAAATATATTTTTAGTATGAACAGTTAATCAATGCAACAGTTAATGACACAACAATTTTTAAAGTGGTTCAGATACGCAAGATCATACGTCCACTGTCCTAAACAAGGCAGAAAACTATTTTATTATATTGAGTTAGTCTCAATTAGTTTGTGCACAGGACAAACTTTAACTTGTGATTATATTGAGCAAGTCTCAGTTTACAGGGTCAAACAATGATAGTTTGAATGTATCTCCAACTATGAAGGAGTTCTTAACACTAAGACCAGTTCAATAAATGAACTCCTTCGATCTGAGCTATAGATTTTACAATGAGCTTAGGTTAGAGGGTGGGAACAAGAAAGGCTTCTAGAGCGAAGAACAATGAGGAATAATCTCTCTGAGTTCGTGTTCTTCACTTGAATATTCACTTAAGAATGGTAGAGCTTGAGTTCTTTAAAAGCTTGGGTTCCTTGATAGTTCGCTTGTATGTTCATTTTGTGCGACTTCTTGGAATTTGACCTTCCCTCTATTTATAGGCGTGAATTGTGAATAGATCCGTTGGAGACGAATTGTCCACGTGTCACTCTATGGGTAGCTAACGGCTCTTCTTTTTTTTTTTTTTGAATTCTGTAGAGTCCTCTTTCTTTGCAAGAAAGTGGTTGACTTGCGCCTTTTGTCTGGATACTTTGTCACCGGGTCGCTTGTCATTGGTCGATGTACAGATAGTGGTTGAGACATTTTCAGACTTCAAGGTTGATACTGAAGCTGACTTTTCTCTGATGTACGACCTTGGACAACTCTATTGAGATTGACTTTGAAGTCCACTGCCAGTTAAAGCAACTGACATGACGTTGTTGAGTCTGACCGAAAGGTTCAGTAGGCTATTCCTGCTGAGTCCAGCACTACTGAGGGCCAAACTCTAAGTTCAGTAAACTACTATTGCTGAGTCCAGTTCTACTGACTCCTGAACACCTTTCAGTATGCTGCTCCTGCTGAGTCCAGCCATACTGAATCTTCACTCCATGACACTGTGGCAGATGGTCTACTGAGAGACAGAAGATGAAAGTTCTGAGCCATAACCATGTTGAAGGCAAGTCTACTGAGTCTGAAACACTCAAAAGACAAGGGTGTTAACTTTTACAACATAATGTTTCATCAATCAGAATAGGGTTTTGAGATCAGCCAAATCAACTACTGAATCATCTCCCAACAAGAGTGCATAAAAAACTTCAAATTTTGGCATTGTTTGACAACATGAAAGAAAGGACGACAAAAGTTAAACAATGTAAAGACCTCCCTCCTTACACTTAAACCTTGTGTGCCCCCAAGCAAGAAAAGAGAAGAACAAAAGAAGGGGAAGACATGACAAAATCATAAAACAAAACTAACGAACACCCTCCTTACACTTGATCTCTACCGAAGATCAAGTGAAACTAACGAACACCCTCCTTACACTTGATCTCTACCGAAGATCAAGTGAAGACTCAACAAACAAGATTAAAAAACATATAAAACACGAAAAAGAAAACATAGACTCAAATAAATAGAAAATAAAAACAAATGGAGAAGATGACATCACTTATCACCCAGTCTGGGCAGATAGAGCAGGAGAGTCAACTCCAGCTCATCAAATCAACGGCTAAGGGCTACAAAATCTCCTTGCAGCTGCTACACTAAATCACCACTCTTAGCCAAAAATCTTAAAACAACACAAACACCAAAGTAAACCAAACAATAGAATCAAAAGAAATAAAGGAAAGAAACTCGGGTTGCCTCCCAGTAGCGCCTCTCTTTACAGTCTTTAGCTAAACTGTCTTCCAAGATCAATTTTGTAGCGGTATGCATAGTGGATTCTTATCCACTACCTTGATCACCCGGCTCAATCTCTTCCCACGGTCTTTATACCACATGGAATCATAATAGGTCTCTCTTCGAAACTATTTCTCAAACTTGGTTAACGACCTATCCACTTGCCAAACGATGATAGTCTGCTTACCTGTTGCCTCCTTGTCTCTTTCAGGTCGAGGTTTCAGCTCCAAAATAGGTTGTTGCCCATCAAAAAAGAATAGCTTGTTGTAGACGTCCTGTCTGGGCAGCCAAGACGTACTTCCAGATGTTGCAGTTCCTATATGAGTATAAAGGGTCATGGTATTCTCCTTGAGTTCATCATTCCTCCTGTCGACATTAGGCTTAGTTAAGCCTTTCATCAATGTAAACTATAACTTATCTAGCATAGAGTGAGTCTTAAGATGTTCTTGGATAAAAGGATCCATGACATTAGTAGCATATGCATTTTCAAAATCAAGAAACTCATCCATGGTATCATCAATGCTGTGAACATATTTTTCTCCATGGTAATGCACACTAATAGTACCCTCGTTCACATCAATAACTGCTCTAGCAGTTTCTAGAAAAGGACGCTCTAACAAAACACTAGCTAATCCCTTACATTGCTTATCACTTGTTTTTATCACATAGAAATCCGCAGGATAAACAAAATCATGCACTCTAACAAGGACATTTTCTAATAGTCCCACAAGGTAAATACACGATTTGTTAGCCAAGTGTATCACAAGTTTAGTACCCACTAATTCCACACCAGTTAAACTATTATGAACAGATATAGGCATGACATTAATAGATGCTCCTAAATCACACATGACATGCTCAATTTTAGAATTCCCCATAAAACAAGGAAGAGAAAACATACCTGGGTCCTTGCACTTCCTCGGCAATGTCTTTGAATCACAACCGATGCACTTGCATTGATCTTGACCTTCTTAGCATCCTTTGTTTTTCCATCCATGAACTCCTTAATGAACTTGCTTGATGAAGGTTATTTTGATTGTGTCAAGTAAAGGTAAATTAATCTCCAGCTTCCCGAAGATTGACATGAAATCTATAGATTGGTCCACAGGCTTTATTCTGCGATATAGAGCTTCTGAAAATGTTGGAGGAGTATCATATCTCGAATCAAACTGAACCAATAACTTGTCCTAGAGTTTGGGTTGCCTTGTTTGTAGTTGTGCTGTGATAGCCAGCTTGTCTGGTTGACCAAGTCTTTCATTAATCTACGATGTTTTGCTTCTTTCTACTTTCTTCTTTTGTTTTTAGTTCCTCAAATTTACTTTAATTATTACTACACTTGGCATCACTAAGGAATTAAGTTGAAGAAAAGTCGATGGAAGTGTTGCTTTTGTGAGATGCAAAAAGGGCAACACAACAAGAGAAAAATGACGAAATAGAAATACTGACGGGTGGCCTAGAGAATGCTGGATGAGGGCCCTCCCCCATTGCAATAATTTATGTAGCTAATAAAGTTATATCACTTTTTTCCCCTAAGATTTACAGCATTCACTCAAACAAATGGAAGGTCAAACGATAAAGAATACATGGAAAACATCGTCTTAGTAAAGAGAATTGTAGGTGCAAAATGTGGCTGTAATGGAAGCTATGCAGATCACCAGAGAAGGAACAAGGGTGATGTTTAAGAGATTACTCGTACCGAAGTAACCACCTATGGTGATTGTTGCATCAGCAATCACTCGAGCAAGGGTCCCAGCTTCTGTCGACAGGAGGCCCCCATTGAACGTGCCACGAGAAAGCCTGGACGACATTACTCTCGAGAGTAACGAAAGATTGACGCCTGTAAAAACACCATATTTTATCATGTTGTGGAAGAATGTACGTACATGCAAGATGGTATCAATACTATTATTACCTTCCAATACTTCAGCAGCTACAAACATGATGAGGCCTGCGCACACATATTGTGGCACGGAATATGGGATTATAAACTGGAAGCTAAAAAGTATACCGAGGAAGACCACAATTTCAGATGCCAGTAATATTTGCCTGCCACAACATACATCATAGTAATTATTAGCATGTATCGTGATCGTGGTGGCTTGAGATCAAACCAACTTCTGTATTACAGATGATAATGATACTAGTCAGTGACAATGGAATTAAGCAAAAACCAAAGAGAACCATAATTCATGGCACCGGTTAAAAACACAATGATGAAAAGTAAGTCGATTGTTAAATGATGAAACTCTTATGTATCCAAATGCGGTAACAGAATATCAGTTATCTCCTGGACAAGAAAACCACGCATACAACAGAGACAATCACTATGTTTGTGAGCCCTCGGTCTCAAGACAAATCACTATGTTTGACAATTATGTAAAATATAATCACCTCCTTGAAAAACTCATGCACCACCAATATATACTTTTTCAAAGATTTATTTATCAAATTTTGTAATAGAATTACTTTAGAGGGTCAACACGATCAGTCGTGCCAGTCCACACTAGTTCAGATCGAAATCTTTGTTTTAGATATAAGAAATTACCTGTCCTCATACATATTGCTTATGTAACTTCCAACAATTATATTTATAGGAAGAACTGTAAGGCCGAGGCTGGCAAGAAAGATTGACACTGTGCCAGTAGTCCAACCAAAATAGTAGGACGAGATAACACTTGATTCTGAAAGTAGGATCTCCATCGCATATTTGAGCATGAAGTATATCAGCAACTGAACCTGGAAAACGTCGTAGAGAATAGATTTGAGGTTAAAAGCAGGACCTTACTGCTCTAACGTAGAGAGATAGAGATTGAGAGAGAGAGAGAGAAAGAGCTTTTGACACATTAGAACCAAAAATTGGCTAAATCATTAACGCAAACAACAATTTTTTTCTAATGCGTAACCATTTCCATTTATAAGGTCATGATGGCATAGTAATAATCTGGAACTTATCGATAGTACATTGATATTGCATGTAAAACAAGCTTATAGGTGCATTAATTTGCTCCACAATTTATAATTCAAATATATACAGGGGCTTGTCAGGAATCCTCATTCAACAAAATGGGCAACTAATCAAAGTGCTAAAGCTGGTAACTTCAATAAAACTTATTGAATTCTAACTTTGAGTAAGATGCTTATCTATGCTAACGTTGGCACATGTCCAGCCCTGGTATGAAGATCAATAAAGCAATTTGATGTGGAGTTCAAGCAGAAATGGAGTGCAGATGAAGGGTGCACATTTACCCTATAAACACATCCTAATCAACAAATTAGTAGTTGTTGCTTGCATTGAATTATTTGGTTTATGTATTATTGGTTTATGTATTAACTCAACGTATTTTACTTCGTAACCCAGTTGCATTTTTACGTTTTAACAAGGAAACTTAGCATGATGAAACAATGCAATGGTTTGAATCCATTCAGCCAATTTTGATGGTCTTCAATTATGTCATGGTTTGTTGAGCACAAAAGGACATCAAAATTGTTTTTAAGCAAATGTAAAGAATGAATTTTTATGAAACCAAAAGAGTAAATACATCGCAGGTCAGTTTTCTGAGTATAATAATGCAGAAATCAGCAAATATTCTAACAGCTCAGGCAAACATAATCCGTAAGTATTCATTTATTACCTTTACAGATGGTGTGAGTAACCTATAGGCTGCTCCTAGTGAATTGGCTGGCCGATGAGAGTCCTCTGAAGCCTCTTCACTCACATCACATTCTTGATCTACATCATCATCTTGTTCATGTTCTGTCGATGTAAGTAATGGTTGTGCAAGTCCCTTCTCTAGCTTGTCATTTTGTGCTGTCACAAACAAATGAAGTATCATATTTTTAAGTATCCTTTCATATTCTCAACTCAGAGTCAGGAAAAGACCTAGATTAAGAATCACAAATGTTCGATGAAAATTAAGGATAAATCTTGAACATGTAACAGTTACATAGATAAGCAGATTTATTCGTGAGACACTACGAGGAACCTAATTAATTATGTAGCCAGTTAACTATTGAGTCCCAGAAGAATAGTTCATTTCTCTTGATCTGACCAGTAAATTCATTTAAGAAATCGAGTGGGGGTATATACCAGCCCTAGATCCATCTGGGGAATGGTTTTCTTCAGTCTCACGAACAGGTTCTCTGAATGAGATCCACAACCATATTAAATAGAAGAACCATGCAATAGTCATTACCCAACCAGGAAGAGTGATTTGATTAAATGTGATATTGAAGATCTTGAATTTAGTTTGAAGTATTCCTGCAAATGCAGGGCCACAAGCCATTCCCAAAGCACTGGCACTAACAAAACCTGCAGAAGCCTGCATCCGGATCTTAAGTGGGACACAGTCACTAATATAACGTCGGTTAACTGCTCTAGCAGAACCCAAACTGCAAGTAAACGAAAAACAGGGAAACCATCAAATCATATCCAAGTCAATTACTTCAAGATCAGGTAAGACATTCAGCATGCAAATGTAAGCCTGTAACGACATAGAACATCATTTCTTCTTATTGTTTCAACAGTTTCTACGAGAACTTCAATGTTGAGTATCATTGTCTTTCAGGCAAAATTAAGACAGTTAGTTAAGGAAAGACTGCAAGTTTTCTGAAGCAGTTAGTCATAGATTCAAGCAAAAGAACACATTGATTAGTTCTCGGTAAACTATCCTCAGGTTGTGTTCAGATTCAAAGATTTGAAGATCCTTTTCAAACCGGTTGGCGGTTGTTGGGAATGGTTGATTTGGGTGGCGGGGTAGAAATCCACTCTAAATGGATGTATTTGATATCCATACCTCATTGTGGAAAGAAGGGTTAATGGCACATACAAACTCTTAACAAGATCAATCAAGAGTGATATAAAACATAGACAAAAAGAGATGGAGGAAGAGCAACCAGTTACCTACCCACAGAATACGCGACCAAGCAGAAGAATCGTTAATGAATTGAAATCGTAAGCCAATGCATACATAGCATTTCCAATAATAAGAACTATGCTGCTAAAGACTAAAGGTCTGAAGTATGACTTGTTAGACCAAGCACTGAAATACACAGAAGAAAAGATCTGTGCAACTGCCATTGCCCCGATTACAATACCACAGACTGTTGGAGCTGCACCAAGGCTCGTAGAGTAGTCATCTGCTGTGGGAACAATGATATATGTGTTCACCATATAAAGAAAGGTGTTTGCCAAGTTCAGAATAAGTGACATGAAATGATATCTCTGATCTTCAACTTGGTCATCAACAGAAGAAGGTAACTCTTCATGCATGATAAGTGCATGTTGGCCCAAGAACTCGAGGAAATTTGTCGAATGGGTTAATCTATCAACAGCTGATTTTAGTGAGTCAACAACGGGCTCCTGCAACTCATGAAGGCGTGATTAATTCTCAGGACAGTAAGCTATTACAAAAAAACTGAAAACACAATGAGAATATTGAACACATGCATGCCTGGAGTGGAAGTGCAGGCTGATCATAAATAGATAAGTAGCTTCCCTGGCGGTCCTGAAGATCAGCAAGATTGCGTGATATAGCCCCAACTACAGCACCCAAACCCTACATTCACCGGTAAAGTTGATCACAATATGTTTCATATAATTTATGTTTTTGTTGGTTACAAGGGTCATTATTGGGCCTCATTAATGATGCTATAATGTCTGAAAAAATCGAATATCATTTGCAGATTTCTCTATGTACATCACGAAAGGGAAATAAATGTAGTGAAGTCCTTTTCCATTTAAAATTACCACATGCTTGAATACTTGCTGAAGCTGGGAATAAGGATGATTAGCACGAGTTTTGACATAGTAATCAGTGAACTTGTATCCAAATCGTTTATCGAACTTCTTAAGGATCTTCCTCAGACCAATGGCATTAATTTCAACGAAAAAGAGAAGCTTTAGGAGATCCTGTCCAACTCCCCTATAAGCTTCCCGTAGCTCACATAATTTTGATATGTCAGGTTGTTCTTGAAGAGCTTCTTGTTGTTCATTCAGTTGGGCAATCCTGTTTGCTAGTAGGCCTTGTTGTTCCAGCATAAAGAGTACAATTTTTTCTATCTGCAGTGACATCAAGGGAATGCATAAACTTCATCGAAAGAGACTTAGTGACCATGATAAGTACAAAAATAAATATCTTCACTAGAATTACACAGAAAAAAAAATTCTCCATAGTCGTCTCTCCAGCATATTCACTAAAAAAAGTCTTTACTTATCCAGATCTAAAGTTAGTAGAGACACAACAAGCCTATATGACTAACAAAGATCAAATAAAATTGAAAGATACAGCAAGATAATAATATACAGAACTGAAATCCCTAAAATAAATAAGTAATAATGACTTCAAAGTTACTGTAGATTATCACTTGGACCTTAGTAATGTAAAAATTTAAATTTATTTTATGAAGCCAAGAATTATCTCTACTATAGCCTTGTAGCATTAGGCCACCACCTTTCGGAATATAATAAACCAGATGAAATCAACTATAGTCAAAGATGATTAAACACGCATTGAGGAAATGTTGATGATACTACTCCCATCAGAATACTGATATGATAATGATTCAAAGCATGCCACATAGAGTACAAGATCATCTAGTTACTTCCAAAAGAGATTGATGAATTGTCAAATATTTGATAGTTACCTGAATGTCCAGCATTCTTGAGAAATCCTTGAGAACGTGTCGTCGCTCTAGCGCTCCAGCTTCAATTTGATTAGCATATTGCTTTACCCTTTTCTTCATTAATTTGTAGTTGATGTAGTATCTAGGTTGCGCAAAAAAGTAAATAATTTTAAGTGAAAAAACAGAAAACCATGATGGGTATAATTGTGTCTATCATAAGCAGTTCCGACTGTAGTTTTACTGATCGGTGTGCATCCACTGTGTTCCAGGTTCTTAAACATCAAAATTGTCCATCTAGGTAAAGTAATCAGCTTTTAACTTAAAACATTATCTAATATCATTTGCATACAATTAGGATTCCAACCTCAGTGAAGCATATCTATCACATTGTCACACACAACATGAAATATGTGTATACAACCTTGAGAACTCAGATTTCAAGACCTCCTTTTAAGAAATTCCTTGTTATTCAGTAATACCAATTAATGTTACTTTCAACAGAAAACTGAACCTGATATGAATCAAAATGCTCATATGATGCATACCCTTCCCATTCTTGACTTTGTCTCTCCTTCAACTTTTTCCCGAATGCAACCATATTTGTACCTGTGCAACAATAATACAAACTCATGTAAGAATAATATGCAGTTGCGTTACATTTTTACCAGTTCTAGTTGGTGGCTGTCATAGCTGAAAATGGAGAACATCATTTTCACATAATCTTAGTACTAACAAAGAAGAATGTCACAAAGTGCAGCAAAAGTTAATTTCAAATTTGTCCTTCTAAATTGAAACATGAAGCAAGTAATGATCACTGCAGTTATGACTCAAACTATCCACTCATACAAACTATACACACACAGATGATCATGTGCACCAAAATATCTGATAGTTTGCACAAACTACAGTTCCCTGAGCTGGACATTTGATGCTATTATACCCAGAAATTAAGGAAGCAAGGTTTTTACGCAGCTACTGCAACCTGAAAAATCTTCACAATGTAACAGACAAATGACCTCCTGAAAGGCTTGTTACAAACTTCGTCTCAGTTTCAGGCAGAATGAAACTAGTAAGAGAATTCCTCTGCCCTATCCTGATGCCCAACCTCTACAAATTCTCAGTTACCCTGCCAACTTTATAAATGAATATGCACAGGTAAACATCTAAGTTTATATACACATATACATTTCTTTTGTTTTCCTTTCATTTTATTTGGTAAAGAATATGTCCTGCACATCAGCACATCCACATCCTACAACTACCCTTTCGAATAGACGAGGAGCTAAAATAGAAACAAATCTTTGATAAGAATTTAAAACATGCTGGCAAGCTAAAATAAAAATAAATCCCACCTTAGGATGTAACGACCAAAATTGATCTTCAAAAATGCTTCAATCAATCTAAGAGTTTTAGGCTGCACGTTTTAGATCCCAGAATTAGAAAAAGTCAGTCAAGACAAATAAGTATTAATAGATAAATAATCAAGCTCATCTATATTGACTTAATCTCCTGACTGTCGAACAAACAATGTGCAGAAAATTTTAATCAACAAGGCTTGTCAGCAGATCAACAACCACTTCATCAACTCTTCTTCGTCGAATTCAAACAAATTCTCGTCACATGAAACCAAAGAAATCACAATTATGTCGGTGACTCTTCCTGGAGAAATTAATACAGTCCGAATCCTCACATAAACCTACTTATCGAACTTTTCGAAGTAACAGAAGATTAAAACACATAATTGTCTACAAACAAATGTTGGAACTCAGTCTAACCCGATGTATCTATCCTCCTATCAACCTCAAACTTCATTCATCCAAATACACGTGCATATATGAATATACAAACGGAGAATATGCATGCAAAGAAAACAGTGATTCTTGGGCAATGAAGGAAAAGACGTCACCGGAGGAATTCGTCGGCTCGTCGGCGCCCGAAGCGGAAGTAGCGAGATTTAGATGAGCATCAACAAATTTATATTCCGAAATTAACGCGGAAATTATCGGGATTTCGGATCTTTGATCAGGATTCAGAACTTATCAAGCTGAGCTCGTCCGAAATTGCGACAGCAAACATTTAATCGCGGCAAATACTGACGCTTATGTGCGAGAGAGACTATGAGAGAGGCAGAAAGGCTTCAAATTGTACAGCAAATTTTTATGGTGGATTTGTTTGATGGGTTTTGTGATTCGGATTCCAACTACAAATGATTGATTTCGACGTTTACCTTTTTTTACTTTTAAAATTTATGGCAAAAATTTAAGGCAAATTGGATTTTTAAGTCGCTAAGTCAATTTGATTTCTTATTTATTTATTTTAGTTAATTGGTCCCCAAACTTTAGAATTTTGGGCGAATTGGTTCTTCGTTAATTTTTTTGTTAGTCAATGTTAGTCAACGATTTTTAAAGGGTATTTTCGGTATAATATTATTGAGGACCAAAACGTCCAAATATTGAAAGATTGAGGACCAATTTGATCAATTTTTTTTTCTTTAATTTTTTTTAAGTTTTTCAAAAATCGAAAAATATTTTAATAATTTTACTTTTTTAAGGAGCAATTATGCTAATTTTAAATAGATTGAGGACCATTCCCGTTAATTATAATATATTTGGGGATCATATTACTATGAAAATGATGGATTAAAACATAAAATATATTACTCTGTAATTAATTTTTTTCCGAATATTACTATGAAAACAGGGGATTAAAACATAAAATATACGAAAAATTAATGAATAAATCATATTGGAATGAAAACATGTTTTGAATGGAAATCTACTATAGTTTTATTCATTGATTATCAAATATTCTACGTTTTTATCTCTCTTTATCATAATAATATATTCGAAAATTTTGATAACATAGCTATAAAATTTGACGATTATGATCCCAAAATATAGGGATTGGTCTTCAACTTATTTAAGATTGGCGTAGTTGGTCCTTAAAAAATCAAAACGACTAAAATACTTTTCGATTTTTGTAAAATTAAAAAAAATTCAGTAAAAAAAAAATTGGCCAAATTGGTCCTCAATTTTTTAGTATTTGGACGTTTTGGTCCTCAATAATATTATACTAAAAATACCCTTTAAAAATCGTTGACTAACAGTTGACTTACCAAAAAATTAACAGAAGGACCAATTCATCCAAAATTTTATAGTTTGGGGACCAATTAACTAAAATAAATAAATAAAGGACCAAATTGGTCAAATAAGCATAGTTTGGGGACTAAAAAATCCAATTTGCCAAAATTTAATCTCACAATCTTCATTTGCTGGCTGCCCATTACAAATAATATTCTAAATATAGAAAATTTCTTGTGTCTTCTAGTCATTATAAATTTATTTTGGATATACCATCACAATTTAACTTTAAATATGATACTCCATCCCTCCTAATAAATAAGATTTGTATTCTTTTTCGACTATTTCATTATACTCCCTCCGTCCCATTGAGCTGTGCTCATTTCTTTTTTGCACGTAGATTAAGGAGAGTTAATAGATGTGAGTGAAGTGGTGGGTCCCATAAAAAGAGAGTGAGTAATTGTGTGTAAAAATTTACTTTTTTTAGAAACAGGAACAGATGAGTGGGACAAACTAAAAAGGAAAACGAGCACAGCTCGTTGGGACAGAGGGAGTATTATTTTTTACAAAAAGAAGAGAATTTGTAAAGTACAATTATTTAAATATTGAATCCATCACTTTAACATATTTCCATTTATTTTTTTAATTTTCGTATCGAAAATAAATAAATCATTTTTATTGGAATGAATGGAGTAAATGATTGATGGTAGTTATAACTCATTCTTCCAACTTATCCAAAGTGACTGGAGTTTTGCTTT
Source organism: Lavandula angustifolia (assembly GCA_028984105.1). Taxonomy (NCBI): domain Eukaryota; kingdom Viridiplantae; phylum Streptophyta; class Magnoliopsida; order Lamiales; family Lamiaceae; genus Lavandula; species Lavandula angustifolia. The sequence continues at coordinate 10,863,329 of CM054822.1, forward strand.
CACTATAAATTAGTAGTACATATCTACAACAAATCCAAACTTGCAACTCTTGTTGACAGAAAATTAAGTGTTGGAATGGTACGAATTTCCATTTTAAAATCTTGTTCTGGTAACCTAGTAGTCAATACTCCCTCCGTCCCACAATTCTTATCCCTTTTCTTTTGGGCACGAGAATTTAGGAAAATGGTTGGTTGTGAGTAAGATGGTGTAATAATTTACTATTTTAGGTAAAGGGACAAGAATTATGGGACGTCCCAAAAAGGAATAAGGGACAAAAATTATGGGACGGAGGGAGTATCTAATTGTAGTAGTATAAATATTTTAAATATATCTGATCTAAACGGTTAAATTTATACGCGTAACATTTGACCATAACACAATTCATATTGTCACTATCATATCCAATGAGAGCAGCCCGTGAGTGATACCTATGTACTTATCTTATATAGCAAAGCAATTTATCTATTAAATTCTGAGCAAAATTTAGTCGGAAGGCCATGAGTTCAAAATCCATCAAGATTATCATGTGTGAGTCTGTCACTTATGGTTAACCTAGAATAATTGAACCCTCCCGCTGTTGTTTGCGGTGAAGCGCGGGAATGAAGGTTTCTTCGGTGCCACTTCGTAGCGGCTGTGCAGTTACCCTCGTCATAAAAAATTAGTCATCTCATACTTTAGAGGTACATTTCTTCTCGCCACATATGATATACTCTCTCCATCCCGCTTCAAGTTACTCGTTTTTCTTTTCGGGCGTCCTGCTCCAAGTGACCTGTTTCCAAATAAGGAAATAACTTTAAAAAAGAATTAAATTATCTTCTACTTTATCATTTATCTCTCCTACTTTATCTCTTATTTATCATTTCTCTCTCATACTTTATCATTTATTCTCTCAGTCATCTTCTCTCTTACTTTATCATCAACTTTCTTCATTTCTACTCCGAAAAGAAACGGGTCACTTATAACGGGATGAAGGGAGTATATGATAATTGATAAATTTTCTTTATTATAAAAAATAAATGAAAAGAAAAAGTCTAATATTCGAAAAATCAACGCATCACGTTCTACTTGAACTTTTTTCTCTTTTTTTTTTAATATTTATAAAAGGTACATGACCCCATCTACTAGTTGTCGACAAACTCTCTTATTTGATAAAGGTCCACAACTAAGATTTCATCATAATATATATTTTTTTTTATAAAGTTGGTGATCGTAGATCACATTCATTGATTAATTTAGATCTAAATGTGACATTATTATATTTGCAGAAGATGTAGGCCGTGATTTTGATTTGATCTGAACTGGACAAATCTTAGTTCATGTTACCCACCCAAATCAGCACTTCCAAAAATACTAAATTGTATGCAATATTATCATCACTTTGTTTTGATTCTTAATTATTATCATTTATGCATTAATTAAATGATAGTAGTAATATTATTATTTAGTAAGCTGTAGAGATAAGAAGGCAGAGAGACAAGCAAGCCAAAGTCGGTATCACAGCAATAAACAAAGACAATCCCGATCTCACTCGATCTTGGCGTCACAAATAAAACTCAGCAATACAAGAAAACTTGGCTAAATAATACAACAAAATTTCACCTTCAACAAGGGCAATAAATGTATGTATTTGAATCACTCACTGAGTAAGCTCTTGAATGATTCGTACGAGGCGAAGAAAAGAGCTCCCTGAATCATGTACATTACTAGCCTTGGAGTCAAGCCCCTGATACCAAAACAACATAAATGAATTCAACCAATAATTGCAGTTAGATGTCTGGAAATGCTCACCTGTACACTCCATTCAACCCTTCATGCTTCCATATTTCATTAAGAGTAATCAGTACACCCCTATGTTTGGCCGTAGATCCAGGAATCTGTAACACTCATTCTGTTTACAAGCTCAAGAATACCAGAATTTACATATATATTGTTTAAGAGACGGAAAAACCAGACCTGGGTTTGCAATCTTGTCTTGACAACATCGAATGGAGTTGTAAACAATGAGGCCGTTGATCCAGCCAGTCCTCCACAGAGTAACTGTAGCAATAGAAAAATAAGAGAACTGGAACAACACAAGTAAGTAGGAGCTCTTCAGAAAGTAAACAACAAACCGTTGTCAGTATGTTAGCTTGACTATTCCATTGAATTGATGGCAGCATAATCTGCTTCAGGTTTTCATAAGTGTAAAACTGCATACAAAATAATGAATCATATCATCGAGTCACAAGTCCTGAACTGAAAAAAACGAGTGATGATAAAAGTGGAGCTTTTATATTTTCTAACCATACCTTGATGACAGAATGTGGAACATTTCTGCAAAGTACGGCTCCCCATCCTGCATACAATGAGGGCAAACCACCTTTCTGGATAACCTGTATCAAGGCAGTCCTGCATGGATGCAGTTTAAAAGGCACAGCATCAATTGGAAAGAAGTGTAAAATAAATATTTCTGAGATTTGGCCTAAAAGCTCTAATAAGATACAAAATCACCAACTTTTAATTGAAATAGAGATAGACTAAACTAAGTAAACTGAAAGCAAACTGTTTACTTAGAAGACGAAAAAAAGAATACCGAAGCAGGAAAAGAGAGATGAAGGGAATTCATCATAAATGTATTTATTTGAATACATTTGTCTGTCCCAACCAGACCACTCAATTTGATCATCTACTTGTATGGAGGTAACCGACAGTTATGAAAAATAACTTAAATTCCTTGATAGGGATTCAGATGGTGATAATTCACGGAAACATAGATATCTTAAAGATATACCAGCAGTTCCGGTAGTGTGAGCTAACTTGCATCTGCTGTTTTATACGCTCGCTTGGAGTAAAAATTAATGATGTAGCAATACTCGCACACCCCCCTGCTGTGCAGTGAACTACGGAATGATTTTCCTGCGGAACAAAAGGAAGAACCTATCTAATTGGTACTTTGCTTGTTAACAAGTTTATTATACATGTAAATGAATAGGGGTTCTGAAGTCCTGATTCATTTAAATTACATCTTCTACAAGATAAGATTATGTTACCTTGGGAAGAAGAGGAAGCAAACATTTCTTCACCGATTCATATGTGAATGTATAGAGGGCAGATATTGGAGCTGAACTAACAATGTTACTGGAGATGCCACGGTAAAGACCCAATACACCTGAAAAGATAATTAGGAACAAGTTCATGGTGCTTTCCACATAACTTGCCAAAATTGACTCTAGCTTTATGAAGTAAAAATTGATTTCGTCTAAAAGCATACCTCTCTCTGCAATAATAGATCTGCCTATATAGTGGAGGGGTTTCTGGCTAGTATGGCATGACTGAATAACTGTTTTAACTGTGTCCACTGGATGTAAACAAAGACTGACAGATATCCCCGCCATCGCTCCAGCAAAGGCATGTTCTTGCTTTGCTAGTGCATATTGCGGTTTTCTTATTCCCAAAAAACTGTTATCTGTCACAGAGGAATCTTCTTTGACAAACGTCAACGCATGATCTTTTTGGTGCTCAGATGTGCCTTTCCTACTTCCCTTAACACTTTTTCCAAAATCATGACCATCTGATGCTAATTTGGTGTCTTGATTATCAGCATCACATATTGAAGTAGAGAGCTTGCAATCAGTCACTTCAACTGGTAGCACAACATTATTCTCCAAGCATGTTGTAGTTGATTGCTTCAATTCAGAGCTGGCAGTTTTTTGAGAAGATAAATCTAAAGATTCTAGAGTTTCGGGCGTAGAAGCATAAACTCCCTCGGTTGAAGTTTGAAATGAACTACTTTTATCAGCAATCACACGACCACCAACTGAAGAAGATGAATCTAAAGATTCTACAATTTCAGGTTTAGAAACAGAAATACCCATAGTTAAACTATGACACGCGCTACTTCCATCAGCAATCAAGCAACCATAACCTGAATTCGTCGAGTAACAATTGTCATAATAGTCAGTTGTCCTTTTGTTCTCAATCTCAACAGCGTTCACCAGATTATTTGGCTTATAAAGAGCTATTTTACTCATCCAACTATATATGTTTCCGAAATTTGATGGTATTCCTATATTCAAAAGGCAATCTTCCATGGAGGACCTATCAATCACCATGGACCTTGCAAGGACTATACTCCAGAAGGAAGAAGTCCCAAAATAAGGTTGTCGGCAAGGTGCCTTCTGGTTCACTCTAGAGCAATACTTATTCTCTTCCACAAGTTCTATAGATTTTGATTTAGTAGACGAGTAGTACCACGAGCAAGGTTGATCACCAGATGAAGTAGATATATGGGATGCTGCATCATTTCTAGAATAATGAAGTATGCCACCTTCCTGAATAACCTCAGATTCACATGTGGCGTTAACTTTAGGCAGAAGACAAGAAAGAGGCTTTCTGGCACAACCCCATGCATAGCCTACAGCGGATATAATGTCGGCTGTGCTTACCCTCTCAGAAGATTGGGGATTACAATTACTAATGTTACATTTGTCATTTACAGGAGTAGTGTAACCGAAATCAGAAATCTCGAAGGACACCCCATTTAATTGTTTACTTTTACATTTGACGGAGAGATTTTCAGTTCTTGGAGATACACGCCCCCCGTCATGTTTTGTTTCTAGAAGAAAGCAGATGGGTAGAGTATTTACTGCATTTCGACAATTAGGAAGAATTAGTAATGTGCAAATTGGATGACTAAGAATAGGATAAATATCACATAGGAGAAGGAAAGTCTAAGAAAAATTTGATTAATCTTCACTGAAGAGGTTAATTTAAATTAATAGACTGCAACATATAACTGAAGGCGCAACAGCGGCACAACTCAAATTTGGGTGATACAAGAAGCAGATAATGGACTATGAGGGCATTAAATCCCTACTTCTGATGTAAAGCAATATTCTCTGTACTAACATTACTCGGGCAGCTGAAGTATCCAGCACAAGCCAACACGCTTAAGTTGGTCGAGCTCAAGAAACTTGATTCATAAGGAATTGTTTAATTAAGTTGAGAAGATTCAAAGAAAGCAATTCTGTTTTCAGTCCAACTCCAAAACAGAACTCCAATGTTATAATTCAAGTAGTCTGCTTCTATCTAAACTCAAATTCTGTACGAATTGGACCAACATGGTGAAGGTTGGGTTGGGATACACAATTTTAACTAGGTAAATAAACAAGTTAATCATTTGCGTATAAAACACCTTTGCTTTGTAGAGAACTACAGCTTTATTCAGCTAAATATCAAAAGAAGTAACACTTACTGTCATCAGTCACCAGACTCTCTCTCTTCACCCAATCTCCTCTCCCCAATGGGAGCAGCCAACCGATAAACAACTCATAATCACTGATGTCAAGCATTTATAATCAAGAGAATTAGCAATTAACAACTTTAAAAGAAACATCTTTACATTGAAGAATTAGAAATATAACATTCAAGAGAAACGGGAAAAATACAATGCAGAAGGGGAAGTATCTAAAACAGACAAAGATACCCACTCAACCCAATTCACAACCACAAAACCATGGGCTTAAAAAGAACTCTCTTGAATTTTCATACCAAGAGAAAAGGGATTCAGTATTATTTGGAAACTGAGCAGCCCGAAAATCATAGGTAGAGAGAGAGAGAGAGAGGAAATGAAAACCTTGAAACGATTGAGTTGCTTGCCGGTTGGAAATTCGGAAAGAGCAAGTACTTCGGAAATAAGTACTGGGATTATGTTGTTTGAATTTATTTTATTGGAGTTTATGAGAATATCTATCTTACAGTTTCTAACATCAAAGTCGTTGTAGTATAGTGGTAAGTATTCCCGCCTGTCACGCGGGTGACCCGGGTTCGATCCCCGGCAACGGCGTTATTTCTTTTTAGTTGCTTTTAATTGAAAAAAAAAAAGAAATAAAGAAAAATGACTGCGTTTGCCGGGAGTCGAACCCGGGTCTATTGCTTGGAAGGCAATTATCCTAACCGTTGGACTACAAACGCTTGACAGTAATGCTAAGGTTTCTTTACAATTTATTTCATGCTCCAAGCTTTACATAATAAATCTAATTAATTCGATGTCCCATTAACGCAATATTGGTAATCAATAGTATTCCATCAGATTCGTCCAACATTAGCAAAAAACAAGCACAGTCAAGTCATACATGAAGCAACTTTATTTGTCCTGGTGTAAAGGGGTGTGGATGCATAAATAAGCACACTGGGACAGCAATATCACATAAGGAAGTCGAAGCATTTCGGGGCCTCTTTAGAGCTCCTAAGGATCTTTTAAATCCGGACCATCTCCACATTCGTGATATTCAGCTAGGTGCACAACACGGTGTGTTTCTTTGCGTTCCTCCAAATCTTAGCCTGCAGGAGCATATTCCTGAATAACAGCTGCAAGTTTATCCCTGTCCGCCTCTGTCTTGGTTCTCATCAAATAGGTCCGAGCAACAACAGCATCATTGTTCTCACCATCAGCCTTGAGGAAAACATCAAATCAATCATCAGGATACTCAACCTATTTTGGAGAACATTGTTTCTGTAGCATCTCATTCTACTTTAGACAGGCAGCCAAAATATTAGAAGATAAAGCCACAATAATGATTATTAAGAAACTAAAAGAAAGGGAGAAAGAAAAATAAATAAAGTAAGGTAATAATGAAATCACATTGCATTACCGAAGTATGAAATATTGCTACTACTGAATTTTTTTGCTTGCTCGTTTTGATGCCAGGGTATAACAAAGCATTCAGGAGCAGCTTTCCGACCTGCAATAATTGAGGGATGCAAGCATAGCATGATTAGACAACAAATATGCAGTCTCAATTTTTAATATTTAGACATCAATATCATGTTGTCTAATTGTTCAATAAGTCAATAATGTATCACCATTATCTAATACTTAGTCAAGAATATAGTATACCTCCGAGAATTTTACTTGAATACACTCCAAAACATAATGCATTGTAATGTTGTTCTATGAATAAAAATTGTTAAGGTTCTAGATCCTGGAAATATCCTCAAGTAAGAGTATAGGAGTATATCTTGCAATCCTTCTCTCCTAGTATTTCAGACATAATAACAAAAAAGTGGGAAATTGAACTATACTAGGTCCAGTTAATTCATGCATAAAGGCATAGTGACAAACAGAGAAACGGAAAAAGGGTATAAATTACAAATTAGCAGAATTTAAGTAAGATATGAACAGAGGGAGGGATTATCATTATATCAGAAGCAACCTACATCATTACGAATAATAACTGTTGGTTTAGATTCCTTGGTGCCCTTACGTACACCTTCCTTGCATTTGATATTAAGTTGACCCATGCCTTTATCTTTCCAAGCATCTTTGTCTTCTGGATCACTTGACTGGTAACAAGGCAACAAAACACGTTAGGGCAAAAAGAAGCATAAATGCTTTGATGTTTTCAGCAAGTTAGGCAATTAAATTAAAAATCAAGAAAATCCTTGTTTCAGTTTTTACAGCTAACCAAACTAACTTAAGCCAAAAATCAGGAAATTTTGATACTAAGGAATCAGTCAGCACTTAGCAGTTGATATAAGGCAAAAATGAAGTAAAGATATTCTTTGAGAGCATGTGAAAGTTGTCATCATGTACTTATATTTCATTATAAGTGTTGTGACTGTAAAATAGAAATAAAGACAGCAACACCTCTGTGTAGCACACTAGCACTACATCAGGGTTTTTTACCAATGAAATCTTCCTCAAATTTAAATAGTTATTCAACTAAATTCTTACCTTCACATAAAGTTTGCATTTTACTTCATGCACAATAACAACTCCTTCCTCTTGGCTTTTTTTCACAGATGGACTGCCAGGCTGTTCAATATCCTCTTCTGCATTCCAAAAGATTGACAAAAGGAAACAAAGTAAACCACTTAGGCATTCAAAATATGCATGTCGCAAACCTTAATAAATAAATTTCATAAAAATTCGCAATATATTTACACTGATATGTCCCTGATAAAGGAAAAAAGAACTATTGCTGTTATGGAAAGTTAATAATTGCAACAAAAAAAGTATCAACTTAAAAGCTAAGGATGTGAATGGAATTAGATGACCCGATATGATAGTTATAAATTATGGATATTGTTGAAGATTGGTCTATATATTTACTTCTGGATATTTAGATAGACTAGATTCTTTATATAGTGGGTAGATCTCTTTATTTTGGTTAATATTGTAATAAACACAATTGTTCCATCTCTTTACTCTTTTTAAGATATCAGTAGTACATGATCTGAATATCAATCCATCCTGTAAGCAAGAATAGCATAACTGGCCTTTCTGGAGGTGGCAGACAAGGCTCTTCCTAATCCTTAGTACAGCTATGACAGAACATAAGCATAACTGATATAACTATTCGTAGAAATTCAAAAGGAGAGAGCAAACTCAATGAATAAAGAAGATAATAGGAATGAGAGGGAAAGAAAGTCGTCTTTAAATAGTAACGGCAAGAAACGTCATATCTTAACAAAATGTCAAAAGCATATAAGCAACAATAAACGAGATAGATACAGATGAAAGAAATCTTATGGGAAATCACAACATAATAAAAAGTTCACCTCTTACCCCCATCAGCCTCATTGGTAGATTCACTACCAAATGGAACTGCATTTGCATTTGCATTTCCAGTAACCAAAACCTGACTACCTGGAAGATGCGGATTCGAAATTAGATTCCACTCAAGTAAGTGAATTATTCAGACAATAAACAAACAATTGGAAGGAGGACTCATAGGACCAAAGAGTAGAACTCTACAAGCAAGTTAAAGAGAACAGAAGAGGAATCTATCTATCACTTCTAATAGACACGCATTTCACCTATTAACAAATAGAAATTGGAAGATAAATGTCTATTGATAGGAAAATTGATGTTACGTAATGAGTCATAATGGATTTAAACAATACAAAGAATGATTATATATTGCCATTAAAGAGATTAGCAGAATCGCTTCTTGCAGAATACATATATTAGCATGGGAGGAAATATAAATTCTTGATTTATTACCAAACAAGTATAATTATAAGTCAAAGCCTGCCAAATTTACTTGTACAAGTACAACATATAGGTTCAATCAAGACTATCCGCTTAAGGAAGAGTCAGCTGGAGACATTCTTCATGTTCATTTATAAAACATGCTGAGCTGGCAATAGATTTAAAAATAATTGACTTAAAACTGTTATTAAATGAGATGTTATGATCGACAACAAATTCAGCCAATAAAGGTCCAGCAGTTATTATGTTTTACCATAGGATACTCCCTAGTGCTGTTGCTTAAATCTCATGAAACCACTGTTTGCACTTACGACATGGTACTCCTTGCTTAGAACAACTAAACCACAAGATAATGGCTGTTCTCCCATTGCTTTTCACAAGATCCCAGGGAAAAAAGCAATTCAACACAAATCTGTGATATACGGGTTGAATAATATCACTAAAGAAAACCCCAAAAAGCATATCGATACAAAGACAGTCGGACCGAGCAGATAAAGCAATTGGAGCTAGAGAACTACATAAATATAATACCTCCAAATGAGAATGGGGCATTTTTATTAAAGGCGTTTCCAGCAGGCCAACTTCCAAAGCTTGGTGTTGTAGCTGCAGAAAATGCAGGAAATTCGGGTTTATCTGAAACTGTTTTTTGACTATTTTTTTCAATTTCAGATGCAGATTTGCTTTGAGCATCATTTCCAAGATTCCAGCTTCCAGAGCTTGGTGTAATAGCAGCAGAAAATGCAGGATATCCTGGTTTTTCCAAAAATAAATTATGATTGTTTTTGTCAATGTAAGATGCGGGTTTCTTTTGAGCATCATTAGGCCTAAGCTCGCTTAGATGTTCTCCTGTTGCAGCATTTGCTTTTAGCCAGTTAACAACATCTCTAAATTTATCCTGCAATTGAAGCCAAAAGATTAAAAATACTAATATTAATAATGCACACAGAAAATCTTATTTAGCAACCTAAAGTCTCACTGTCTCAGAAATCAAGATTATCCTTGTGCTAATTATGATAATGAAGGACATGCTTGCATTAATGCATAATAAAATTTCCAAAAGAGCTCTAAATTTAGGCTGCTAGGTCATTTTTTTTTTGGTTTATCCTGATAAAACATCAGTAGACACAATGAAATGGAAGACATGACATCCGTGGCAGCAATATTTTCAGTCAGTTCCTACTTTTTACTCTGAATACATGTAATCCATTTATTAGCGATTGAACCACCAAAAAAGTGGATATTCAGTAAATAAAAAGTCAAGTCACCACTTGATCAGTATGCTACTTGAAAGTACATTAGAAATCTATTTGTAAGAAGCATGAGACAAGTTCCATTTCTTAGATAGTCCCTGCACCTGCAGTAACCTTCGGTGCCAGCTCAATGTACTGATTCCGAGGCACCATATCTAGGTTTAATACATAATGTAAAATTCAAATTTAATTATGTAGCATAAGAACTTGATGACAGAGAATCACCAATCTTGCCCTAGGCTAGATAAAAGTCCACCTGAACAACTCAAATCTACATCTTACACAATTATATGAATTTTCATATAAAATGTCTACGAATAGATGCAGGACCCTAAGAACTTACAGGAATAGTAACCTGCATTCACCTTGATGAGATGTATAATAATGCAAGAGGCAAGAGCAATGTAATAAGAACTAAGAAAGTAAGGAACTTCAAACCAATTACCATGATGTTTTTAGCATGATTTAAGTAGTCCTGCACTCCATCTTCCCAAAGCTCATCTGGGTGGTTTTGTAACTGAGTTTGTACCCAACTGGCCAGAGGAAGAATTATTAATATTAGCGTGCTAATGTTGGAGTCAAACATCCCAGCAGCACATATGCCTAGAATCCAAGTGATATTAAGAAGCTTTAGACTGCCCATTTAGTTAAGGATACAGGTAGCATAACATTATCTAGAAGTTGATTAAATATGCAGCAAGAGATAAGTATGCAAGCATGAAAAAAGTATGAACCATAGAAAGGTCTGGAAGTTATTCAAATTATGCAGAACGCAGTGCCAGTGCCACAGTTAACATCTATCTTGGTTAGAACAAGGTAAATTAAACTTTAACAAGTGCCTATTACCAAGCGTAAAAATGAAAACATAGAAGGAGCATAAGTACACTACCACATGCAAACCTCCACCCGGGATGGACAATGATCTAATATAATCTAAAGTTGTATAACACAAAAAGACGAAATGGTTGATTAATTTGAACTATAAAGTCAGTAACTAACTCCAGCAACATAACAGATACTAATTTCAGTTAACCTATAACTTAGGACTAAAATAATAGGAAAAATTTACAAAACAAAAAATAAAAAAATGAAAGAGTAACCAACCGAAAAAAAATAGAAAAAACAATAGTAAAATCAAGGACCTCGCAAACTGGGTGTTGAGAGCTCTCACATGCTGTTTTGATGATTCAGCCCTCTTCATATCCAACGGGTTCGATTGTTCCGCCTTAGACGTATCGAACGGCGATCCCATTATTACTCTCTTGCTCTGCATCTGAACCGCATCCATACATTACAAAACTTACAACAAAACAATCTCATATAAAATAACAGACGCATAAAAACACAAACTTACAAGAGAATCGTTGGAACTGAAAATTGGAGCGGAGTCGGATATCGCTGCGCGCTTTGTCCCCCCTCATGATTCCTCACCTAGTTTATTTATTTATTAAGCATTTATTTTAGGGGATGAAAATAGGGTTTCATACGAGTGTGGATGACCGGCGGAGGCAGAGAAAAGAGAACGTTTGGGTTTCTTTTTTTTTTCCTTTTAATAGAAAATTGTATTTATAAATAATAATTAAATAATTTTATATTTTGGAATCTTGAGAGGGAATGATTCTGACCTGTGTTCTTAAAATCGGCCCGGTCGTTGGCCACGACAAAATAATTTTTACCGATTGAACCGGTCGAACCGGTTCAACCTGTGGGTTGATCCGGTGTGACGTCATAAATATATGATTAAATTATATAAATACATAGGTATTTTAATAATACTAATAAATATTAAAAATGACTTACAGATATATAAAACAAATATATGATATTTACAACTCCCAACCGATGTGGAATGAGTGTAAGTAGTTAGATGGAAAAAAGTTAATGAAAAAGAAGGAGAAATCATCCCACATCGAATAGAGAAAAAAACCAAACAGAAAATTAACATATAAATCACTCTCTCATTGTTTTAACAATCTGTCAACAGTTGGTAATAATAATTAGTCTACCAACATTAACATAAATGCAGTTTAAATTTATTAAGCATTTCGGTTATCGGCCAACCGAAAAACCGATCGGTTTTGGATTTTTGAAATCGAACGGATTTGCAACCCTATTTTTTTTATTTTTTTTTTTTACATTCAAACCGGGTTGACCCGGTTCACGGGTACCGGTTCAACCGGCCAACCGGCCGGGTCGCACCGGGTCGATAGCCAAAACGAGCCAATACGTAACCCGGCCCGAATTTTTGACCGGGTCCGGGTTAAACCGGTTGAACCGGCCGGGCCGGGTTTCAAAACACAGGTTAAGACTCGTTATTTTGCAAAACCACAAAAATGGGTTTGTTTTGAAAATTCATGATTGTAGAGTATGGATCCAGTCAGAAGACATAATTATAATTATATAGGAAAATAAAAGTACGCATATTCCTTATATTTTTATTTATATTCCTTAGTTCTTTTATACATAAATCTTATATTTTTTACATTTTTACCCTTATGTATAATACATGTAAGGAATATGCATAAATAATATTCCAAAGCATATTCAATCTAAACCATCAAATAACGAAATGAAGTGTGCAGATTTTTTGTTATTTCTTATTTTGTTGGTCCAAAAACGAGCCTTTAGATTGGGGGGGGGGGGGAGAGGTTAATACACCTGAATTCAGATTTCAAACTCAACGCGAAAGTCTGCTGAATAATTCTGCTGAACGAGTCAGTTAGCTAAATAAGCTTTCTCGATCGCGTGGACAGAGTATTAATCTACTGAGTCTCTAACTACTGACTTCAGTCAGTAAATAGTAATTCAATAGAGTAAAATGCGGAAGTGTAGACCCAAAAATATTTTCGTCTCAGTTTTGAAAATACATTTTATGGAAGTGTCATTTTGAAAGTCAATTGTATGTAGTATGAACAGTAAATCAATAAAACATTAAATCGACACAAGCAGTTTTTAAAGTGGTTCATATATGCTAGATCCTACGTCCACTGTCCCGAACAAAGCAGAAGTTCTTGATTACTTATACTGAGCAAGTCTCAGTCAATATGTGCACTGGACAGATACTCTAGTCATAGTCTTAGTGACTTTATAGTTTCAAACACAGGGTTTTGATTTTCTCTAACTAAGAAGGAGTTCTTACAATAAGAACAATTCTATAACTGAACTCCTTCGGTTTTTTAAGCTTAAAATATTACAATGTTCGTTTAGAATAGAGAAATAGAACAATATAACTCTAGAGTGGAGAACTGAGTATGTCTCTCTGTGAATAAGTTATTCACTGGGTAGATTGTTTGACTGCTAGATAGTTTGAATGCTTGAATGCTTTAGGTTTCCAGTATCTTCTCTGCATGAAGATTGTACTCTATTTATAGTCTCGACTCATGAATAGATCTGTTGGAGGGGGTCTCGACACGTGTCAAAAACGCCCAGAAAAATGGCAATCTCGAATTTGAATGCCATTGTAGAGATTATCTCTTTTTCAGTATATGGAGCAGCTTTATGTCAGTGCAAGTACAATACTGGCAGCTCCTCAATGGTCGAGGTTAGGGAGTTGGTGAGGCTTGTTCAAACTGCAAACGTAGATGCTGAGTTGACTTCATCTGATTCCTCGGACGTCTTTACTGAGTTGTCTCCTACTAACATTCTTTTGAGTTAATCAGTACTTGGCACGATTTTCTTTGCTGATTCAGTGGGTTCTGAGATGCCCAACTGAGTCTCTGGTGCTGAGTCCATCCTGCTGACAAGAGGTGTTCTACTGAATTTATTAGTTATTGAACTCTATTTAACCTATTGAGTTCATAACATGTTAAACTCAACTAAGCTATTACATTACCAATGTTCATCATTCAGCTAAGGGGTTTTGGGATATTCAAATCTCTATATCACTGAATCTCATTCCCAACAATTTCCCCCCATTTGATTATGCCAAAACCTTTTCATCACAAATAACAAAAACACTAGATAAAGTAAGATAACATCATAAGTGCAAGTGGTCATCTGATCACTGAAGTGATCAGTAGTGTTAAGGGAAGCTGGCTATATGGACTGTTGGTCCGGAGACGATAGTCAGGTGTAGAGGGGGGGGGGGGTGAATACACCTGATCACAGTTTCTTCTTCTCAAACTGAAGGACAACTGAGCTGTTTAGTGCAACTGATGAACAGTGCCAAATAGTAACCTTCAATCACTGGGTCAGAGTGGGTCAGCTACTGAGCTCTCCTACTGACTTTTGTCAGTCGTTCGAAACTCAGTCAGAGACGTTGTGCGGATAAGTGTGGGGCCCGAAGATTCGTCTCAGTTTTGAAAAACGCTTTTCACAAATCAAGTTCTTTTGGCTGTGCGCTTTTGAAACATGTTTTATGCAAACATATGATTTTGAACAGTTATGATATGCAATAAAATAGTAAAGAACACAAGCGATTTAACGTGGTTCGGATACGCAAGATCCTACGTCCACGGTCCTGACAAAGGTAGGATAACTTGTTGATTATACTGAGCAAGCCTCAGCAGGTATCTGTGCACTGGACAGATCCTTCTAAGTTATAGTCCTTAGCGACTTTACAATTCAAACCGAAGTTCGAAAGGGATAGAATAATCTCCAACTAAGAAAGAGTTCTTACAATAAGAACAATTCACAGTAAGTGAACTCCTTCGAATCTAAGCTATAAATATGGCAATGAACTTAGTCTAGAGAAGAGAGGGATCTAAATACTCTAGAGTGAAGAACTAAGAATATTCTAAGAAAGCAAGTTCTTCTCTGGATAATCTTTGAGTTCGCTAGAGTGTTCAAAGCTTGAGCGTTTTCCCCTTTTTTTATTCCGTGCGTGGAGCTTCGAATTTCTTCTCTATTTATAGTTGTGAGCTATGGCATATGTCCGTTGGAGACGACGATGCCACGTGTCACAAGCTTCCGCAGAGAAACGGCCATAATTTCGAATTTGTTGCGGCAGGGCGCTTAATTACTGTACATGAGAGCAGCTTTTTACCGTAGAGAGCGTATATGGCGCCGTCGGCTTTTCATTGGGTCGAGGTTTGTGGTTGGTGAGAATGTGTCAGAGTCAAAGTTGACTATTCAAACAACCTCGTAAGATCTTCTGCTGAACTTCGAAAAGACTTGTGCGACTGGGTCGTTTTCTGTCGGACACAGTAGACTAGATAAGTCTCTATCTTCTTCGACTGAGTCGGCTGACAAGGAATACATTTACTGAGTAGGTCAGCTGGCGACTGCGAAGGTACTGAGCTTTGCATATGTTCTTCTCGCGATGGCTTATCAACCGACGGGTCGTCTCCTACCGAGGTGAAGATCGCCATCGATCGAAGAACGCAAGCTCTTACAAAGATGACGTGGGGTTCTGGAAAGTAACTTCGTCAGAGGATCAGTCCAACAGTGTACCCCGTACAGGACTTAGACAAAAGATAATAAAAAATAAACAAGTCTAACATATACATCATCTAATCCTATAGACACACTGCATGACTGATATCAGCTGGGTTTTGGGATCTTCAATTCCATAGTACTACTATGATTTCCCCCAATATTCTTTTAACCACTAGACAGCTGAGTACCATCTACTGACTCATAACCCAACAATTTCCCCCTAATTGATGATGCCAAAACCTCTATTTCTAACCATCCAGCCTCTATTCTAAAATAAGGAACAGAGAGCTAATCTACTGACAACAATTTCCCTTTGATTTATCAGAAGACAATCAAGATGATCAATAAAACATCAGGTCAGTAGGCGAGATATAGGCAAAATCGGAGAACGATTATGTGAGTGTGTGTCAGATCACTTAGTGATCAGTTGTGAGAAAACACAAACAAAAGCCATGAGACAATGAGTAATTGTCTGGCAAGCAATAGGAACAAATATATATATAGACAGAGAGTACATGGGCCCTATTACTATTACAACAAATATGAGATAAGAGATCAAGTCTGACTTCTTGAATTCTTCATGCGTTTCTTAAAGTCAGCAGACTTGTCAGCTGGAGGGTCCAGGTAGTAATACTTGTAGACTCTTGAGCGTAGAACCTGGATTTCCTCATAATCATCTGGATCGTACATATTCAGACATAGATGAACAGCAGCTTCTTCTACTTCTCTCTCAATCTCTTTTGTGCACTGATTTCTGAAACCCATATCGAATCGACTGATAAGTCCATCAAAGTGTTGATCAGCTGATTTGTCAGTCTCATAGATACCCCAAACATAGTATCCCTTAATAAAGTCTTCTTTCAGTTCCTCCCACTGCTCGTTGAGCTCGACTGGCACCCAGTTATCCGCATGAGGTGTAGGCTCCTTTTTGATATAAGGTGCCCTTCTGAACTTGGATCCTCATGGAATCTGCTTCCTTGGATCAGCTGTTGGCTTTGCGGATAGGTTAATCATTTTAGCCATGCCAGCTATCCTCCTTTTCTCTCTGAGAGCCGCTGCCCTTGTATCTCCTCTCCTGAGATTTAGTCCCTGCAGCGTGGCTTCCCAAGTAACTCTGTCCTCTGCCTCCTGCTCAGGTGTGAGATTAGTCGGGTAATAACTCTGTGCAGTTGGCTGGACCTCAGACACTAAGGCCTTGGCTAGCTCCTCCTGAGCTTTCTTCTCATCCTCAGCCTTCTTGGCCTTACTCTTTCCAACACCTTTCTTTGGCTTCGTGCCTTTCTTAGCCTCTTCCAGCTGATGCTCAAGCTTATCCTGATCCTGAAGCTGTTGAGCAATCTGAAGATCATAGGCTTCTTGCTCTGCTTTTGATTTGAACTTGCGAGCCGGGGAAGATGTAGAAATGGGTTCAGTGGCGATCTCCTTCCCCTATCTTTGCGGTGGCAATACCTAAGGCTCTTCTTCTTCTTCTTGATCCAAGAATTTTGCGATTTCGTCTATATGCTGGGCAGATGAGATGGGAACTGCCTCGCCTCGTCTCGCCTCGAGGGGTGTATTCCAAAGAGGAGTACGGACCGGGTCCACCCGAGCGGCCGACCCTTCTCCTTGAGTTGTGCTGGCCCCTTCCCCCTTACTTCCTTCCTCCACCAATTCGACCACAGCCGGTTCCGCCTCAGTTTCTTCCTTTACTTCTCCTTTCCCCTTTTTGGCATCATCTGCCTTAGAGAGGTGAGAGCGGATGGCTTTGATTTCTCGTTCAACATTGTAGACTAATTCTTTAATGAGAGTGGCAGTGGATTCGAAGTCTTTGACGAGGTCACAGTACATATCCCAATCTTTTCCTTGATCAGCTCTGAATTGCTTAAGCTGCGCGGCTGACTCCTGACGGAGTTTCAGCAAAGCCTGATCGTGGGAATCTGTCATCTCTTTCTGAATGGCCTTAAGGGCCTCCGCCTGTTGTTTTATAGCAGTTTGTAGACAGGAGGTGGCCAATTTATTCCTTTCTTCCATTTCGGCCTTGACTGAAGCAAGAGCCTGAGCCAGCTGCTTAGAGAAAATCTTCTGCTGAGTTTGAAGGAGCTGCTGACTCTGTGTTTCCAAATCTACCTTCTGAGCTGCTAAGGCATTCTCAATTATCTCCTGAATATTCAGCTGAGGAGTAGGAGCTTCTGAGACTTTCTTCACGCCTTCAGCCAGTCGGTTTACACTAGCCGTTTGGGCCTTAGTATACTGGGCCCATTTTATATGAACATCTTTGGCTAAGAGGCGATTTTTGTTCCCTTGCCGTCTTATGGCCTTGTTCACCGACTTAGAGGTGACGGAACCAATTGGTTGTATCTGATATGAGCTTGTTCCGATCCTCTGCTCAGAAATCGCGAGTAGTTGCTCTCGACTGCGCTTCGAGGCATCTGGGGAATCACCTGATGTGGACGGAGGTGGTGATTTGCCCTTCTCGCGGGGAGTGGGACCCTCAGCAGAGCCTCCCAACTCTGCATCCTTGGGTGATGCCTGTTCCATCTCCTCATCCTTATCTCCATTATTCTCATTATCAGGAGAAGATGGTGGCGAATGATTGTCGCCGGGCACTGAGGTGCGCAAGCTCAGCAGATAGAGCATTGCCACCCTCAAATCTTCAAATGTTGCCAGATCAGCTGGTTCCCCGGACCCAATTGCTGACTGCAACTCTTGCTCTTCAGCAAGTAATGAAAGAGTTGTCTGAGTCCTTATGATCTCTTCGAGTATGTCCCAACTCGGGGACCTCAAGCAAAGATCTCGAACTCTAGCCCCTTGTGGCTATTTCCACCGGATCTCGAATGATCGGATATCTCGTGGATCCGTGAGTGGACTTCACTTGTGGCTTGGAGGCGAGTAGAGTGGATGGTCGTCCACTCAGAGGAAGTCTCTTCAGTCGGAGTCCTGACCGTCCGACTGAGTCTCCTCGGAGCTGATCACTTGTACCTTATCCTTAAGTGTGTGTCCCTCCATTCTTGTGTCGGAGTCAAGAATGTGTTCTTCAGTAGGAGGAGGAGAGGCTGGTTTAGCTTGTTCTACTGACACCTCAGCAGGTCCAGTTTTAGTCAGCCTTTTCCTTTTCGGAGGTTCGGCGCGAGGGGGCAAAACAATAGCTGATCTTTCTCTCTTCTGATCAGGCGGCCCTCGCCCAACAGACTTCTCGGCAGCTGCTTTAGTTTTGAATTTTATTAGCTTGCTGTCGAAGAATTTGGCGTCGGCAAACGAAGAATTCCTCGCTACTGATTGCTCGATCAGTATGGACATCTTGGTCCCATACGTAGCTTCCCAACGCTAATCATCTTCCGCTCACCAGTGGGTAAGGTGGTGAACTTTTGCGCCTGAGCCTTCAGCTCGGCTACGTAATAATCTGTCCGGTTCACTTGGACTCGTCGTCCTATAGCCATCATCAGCGAATACGTGGCTTAGACAAACGATCATAAGATCCTGCGGAGCTCATCAGAATATGTGACACAATGTAGGCGAGCCCCCTGTACTGAGGTAGCAGCAGGTTCTTTGGTAGAGCAGTTTTGAAACTGGTGTCCTGCCTCCCACAGAACTTCTGAACATACGTGTTCATCTCCTTCTCCTTGTAGCCAATAGGAGAAACACCACTGTCTGGGAGATCAAACGCCATTCCCAATGCATCTCGGATGTTGAAGACGTGCTGACTCACATCCCACGAGTTTGGGATAACCTCCTTCATATACGAGAAGGAAGATTCTTCTCCTCCGGACGCGAGAGTCCTCCAGTTGAGGTATACTTCTGCAACTTGCCTCGGCAGATAAGCCCTAGGCTGCTTGGATACGAGCCATTCAAGTCCAGATTGTTCAAGCGCCTCGAAGACAGGCTCAAGGTATGGAAGATCCACTTGGCGAAGCGCCATGGTGGGTTCGAATTGAATCCGTGAGAGTATGATCTCGTTCATATCAGAGGGTTCATGAACATTCGCCATTAAAATCTGCAAAACAACTTGTTAGCACTTGAAAATAGAGTAAGTCAGTAAAGTTTTAAGCAGAATTTAATACATTACCAAGTAGTTTAGAGCTTGTGGATGCTAGAAATCAGATAGGTTTGGAGATTTGAAGAAAAAACTGATTTGCAGAAAGAGCTCTAAAGTTGGAAATGGCGGAAAAATGAGTCGAGTAGAGAAATTGAAAGGTTTTGTAAGATTAAGTTTAATAACCGTTTAGATCGAACGGTCAGGATTTAATCTTTCAATGTTATCTGCGGCTGAGATTAAATGTTGTATACTGAATGATTACAAAGCCGCCTCTACTATAGACCCACATAAGATGATGCGTAATAAGGGTAAGTGAGAAGACATGCATTAAATGCGCTGTAGACAACATTAATTACCAAATCAATTTGAATGAGAACGGTATCTACTGACCATTCCTTAAAGAAATTGATGGCGGGAAATAAATGTTTCTTAACTACTGAATGCGAGCGACTGATATAATAAATGCAAGCATGTCAACAAAAACGTTAAGTATTTAATACTACGCAAACCTCTTCAGCTAAACTTTTACGATCAGCTGGTTACCGTTAAGACTTAGGAGGATGGTTGACGTGCTGAAGACCACGTTCCCCCTTGCTGTGTATAGTATGATTCTCCCAACTGAATCACTGTACTGATCATCTGACCTGTCATACTGGTTCCTTCCGTCTAATACCAATTGTTGCCAATTGCAGTTATCAGTAGTTGTCCTCTACTGACGTGACTCAGTCGGATCCAGTAGACCTAGCTCAACTGATAGTTCTCCCGAATCCGTTCTCGGCCTAGAGGTTTGGTCGACCGTCATGCGCCCCTTTGCTTGTCGAGATGGACTTTCTCCATTCTCGATATCCTTCTTCTCGACATGGTCTCTCGATGAAGTGGTGTCGGATATCCACGTGCTTGCATCTCGTATGTAGAACTGGATTCTGAGTTATTGCAATAGCACTTGTGGAGTCACAGTAGATGGACACTTCATTCCGAATGATACCATAATCTCTCGCTTGTTGTCGAAGCCAAAGGATCCGGGGCACAACAACTTCCAAGCACCATATACTCGCCTTCGGTAGTGGACGTTGCTACTGAGTGTTGTTTCTTTGAAAACCATGATATCAGCTTGCTGCCTAGGAACTGACATGTTCCGGAAGTCGACTTTCGATCTATTCCCGCATCCCGCATAATCAACATCGAGAATAACTCTGTCGCAGATAAGATTATCATCGCCAGGATACCATAACCCGAGTCACGTGTTCCTCTTAGATATCGTGAATCTTCTTTGCTGAGTCTAGATGACTTCGCTTGGGATCCGCTTGAAATCTTGCACATACACCTACAAGCATAAGTTATGTCGTCGGCTAGTTTGTTAAGTATAATAAAGAACCAATAATAGCTCTATAATCAGTAGAGTTAACAGAAGCTCCCTCTTTGTCTAGATCGATTTAAAAATTTGTGTTCATGGGGATCTTGACTGGCTTGCTCGAATCGCAGCCGAATCTTTTGAGAAGATCTCAAGTGTATTTAGCTTGATTGATGAAGATTCCTTCAAGTGATTGCTTCACTTGAAATCCAATGAAATAATTCATCTCTCCCATCATGGACATCTCGAACTTCTCCTTCATCATCTTCTCGAACTGCTGGCATATGGTCTCGTTTCCTGCGTAGAAAATGATGTCGTCCACGTAGATTTGCACCCGTAGGATGTCATCTCCCCGAGTTTATGCTGAACAGGGTGCGATCTACGTCCCCTTTCGAAAACCTTTCGAAGTAGAAAGTCCGATTGGGTATCGTACCAAGCCCCCGGGTGCTTGTTTTAACCCATACGTAGCTTTCCGAAGTCTCGTACACTCGATGTCACCGCTGAAAGCCGGGCGGTTGTTCCACGTAGACTTCTTCCTTCGACGCCCGTTCGTAAAAGCCGACTTTACATCCATCTGATATACTTTGAATCCTTGATGTGTTGCGTAGGCTAGGAAAAGACGAATGGCTTCCAATCTTGCGACTGGAGCGAAAGTTTCATCAAAGTCGATTCCTTCTGCTTGACTGTATCCCTTGGCAACTAGTCGAGCTTTGTTTCTGACGATGACGTTGTTTTCATCACGCTTGTTTTTGAAGACCCACTTAGTACCGATCACATGCTGATGTCTAGGTCTGTCAACAAGCTCCCAAACTTCGTTTCTGACGAAATGGTTCAGCTCTTCTTGCATGACGATGATCCAGTCAGCATCCTTAAGTGCATCCTCTATCGACTGAGGTTCTTCTGTAGACAAGAAATAAAAATAAAGTGAGCTTTCTCCTTGATTTAATCTCGATCTTGTTCTTATCGTTGCTGATGGATCTCCTATTATGAGATCTGAAGAGTGAGCGTCAAGCCATGAACGTCTGAGTCTGGCTTCTTCTTCTCATACTACTTCGCAGAATCCAGTAGGAGTGTTAGGCATTTCGTAGTAACGTTCCTGAGATTGCAGCAATTCAGTAAGAAGGTTAGGATCTAGTGAGTTTCCAGGTTCAGGGGCATTTAGCTCAGGAACATTAATCGTTCCCCCCCGAGTTTATATTCTCGCAGAGGTCTCGCTTACCACCGGGCTTCCTCATCGACCGTTGTTACCTCGTTGTTGATTCTATTCGGTAGAATCAACCAGTGCGCCTACATCGCCCGTTGGTCGAGTCCGAGTTTCTTCATCATCTGACTCATCATCCCAACAATGCTGAATCTTTTCAGTTTTATCAGTCAATCCGAGATCCTATAGCTTGCTGCTGACATCATCAGTATTTGTCTCTGTAGTTTTCCTGTTCTCAGTAACAAACTCATCAAAAACAACATGAGGGCTTTCCTCCACGCAAAGAGTCCGATAGTTAAAGACTCTGAAGGCTTTACTGACTCGGGAATATCCTAAGAATACCCCTTGATCAGATTTGCTATCAAAGACCTTCAACCGATCTTTCCCGTTATTGTGGATAAAGCACAGACAACCAATAATATGAAAATGAGAAATAGAAGGAATTCTCCCTTTCCACAATTCGTATGGTGTCTTCATGTGTTGCTGTGTAAGCAGTGAGCGATTCTAAGTGTAGCAGGCTGTGTCAGTAGCATCTGCCCAGAACTTAGAGGGTAGCCCAGAGTCTGCTAGGAGCGTCCTTGCTGCTTCTTTGAGTGTTCTGTTTTTGCGTTCAGCAAGTCCGTTCTGTTGAGGAGTACGAGCAGCTGATGTCTCGTGTTGAATTCCCTCTTTCTCACAGTACTCTTTAACTACTGAGTTGAGAAATTCTGTTCCTCTGTCTGAGCGAATTCTTTGTATCTTGATGTCCTTTTCCACACCGAGCTTTTTCAGTAGTTTAGGCAACTCAGTCATGACATCAGATTTGTTGGCGATGAAGATTACCCATGTATATCTCGAGTAGTCGTCTATAACGACAAGGGCATACTTCTTGCCTCGTATAGTCACTGGAGAAACTGGCCCGAATAAATCCATGTGCAACAATTGAAGGATTCCATCAGTAGAAGGTGAAGGAATAGGTGGATTGCTTTTCTTTGTCTGCTTTCCCTTCAAGCATGCTTCACAATTTCTGTCTTTGATGTACGATTCGTTGGGTAGTCCCCTGACTTTAGAGTTCTTGGCGAGCTTGTTCATAGTCTTGAAGTTCAGGTGGCTGAGTCTCTTATGCCATAGCCATCCTGACTTGTCACTGGATTTCGTCTGTGCGAGCAAGCAAGCCTCAGGTTCTGCAGTCTTCCAGTTAGCAACGTATATGTTTTTCTTCCGCGAACCTGATAACACTGTTTTCCCTGTAGATTTATCAACAATATCACAGAAACCAGCATCAAAGATTACTCTGTTAAGATTATCACAGAATTGACTAACAGAAAGGAGATTATGTTGAAGTCCTTCAACATATGTTACTCTTGGAACTGAAGCAGTCCCAATATTCAGCGTTCCATATCCCCTTGTGTAGCCTTTAGAGTTGTCACCAAACTCAATTCTGGGACCATCTTCTTGTATATAGTTGGTCAGCAGGCTCTTCTGGTACGTCATGTGTCTTGAGCAGCCGCTGTCCACTATCCATGGGTCCTTATGCACCTCAGTCTCTTCTCCGACCATCAGACAGTATTCAGCTATTCCTTCAGGAACCGTTTTTCTGACCTCAACTGCTACAAATGCAGCTTCGTCCTCAGAGGACTACATAAATGTATCCTCCTCAAGTGAGTTGTCGGATATCTTTCCGGCGATGTAGGTCTGCCTTCTTTGGGCAAATTTTTCTCTTTTGGCCTGCCGTTCTGCTCGTTGAGCAGCTGAGAGTTCGGGACAGTCGTACTGATAGTGTCCCTCCTTCTTACAGTTATAACAGGTGGATGTTCTGCCGCTTTTCCAGTGAAGCTTTGATGGACTCGCGGCGAGGCTCGTGTTCCTGCATTCAGTAGAAGGATTAGATTCTTCCCTTTTCTGATAATCTTTCTTACCTGAGGGAGAAACTCTTTTGTATTTCCTCAGCTTTCTGACTCTCTCCTTTTCTCTCTGATATTTGAGAGCCATTACAGCCAGCTGGTCAGTGCCTAAAGTCTCACAAGATTTTGCTTCGATAGTGGCCACTGCCTTGCTTGAGGAAATCGGTTTGGATCCAGTTTTGCTAACAGTTGCTTTAAAAGCATGATCGATCTGTGTGTCAGCTGGAGCACTGGAACACCTTTGGGGTAGACTATGCTCAAATTCCTCCGTCTTTAGTTCTGAAAATATAACATCATGAGTTAGAGCATTTAGATTAGAGCGACGTAAATAAGTAGCAAATGGAAGCCACTTCTGTCGAGGTAGCGCTCTCAAGATCTTTGTGTTCATCTCTTTGTTGGTGAACACCTTCCCCAGCCCGTTGATGACATTGACTTGGTTTGTAAATCTGATACTGAGCTCGTCAATGGTCTCACCGGGCTCCATTGCAAAGGCTTCGAACTTCTGAAGCTCTAATTCGAGCTTGTTTTCTTTGATCTGCAGGGTTCCTTGGCTCAGTACAGCCAAAGCATCCCATAGCTCTTTTGCCGTTTTGCAATCCTGCACCCTCCCGAGATGAGAGTCACTGAGCGTTGTCAGTATTACGTTTCGCGCAACTCGGTCGAGGTTGTGCAGCTTTTTCTCTTCAGGCGTGAAGGCTGATTTGTCTTTAGGAACCTTAGCACCGATTTGTGCTCCTACACCTCCCGCGCAGAGCGAACCGAACGCCGTCAATCATGGGAATGATGGGTCCAGGCCTCCGGGACGTCCGTCATTCTCGTGCGTGCCGATGTGAGGTGTGCCTCCATTCTCACGCGCCATACCGTGAAGTTCTCTATTGAGAACATCGGCACCATCCTGATACCTGACATGTCAGACATTGTGCGAACGGGTATAAGGATGAAAGAAGAGATGCTTGTGCAGTGAAAACATTTTCAAGGATCTGTTCGAGAGAACCAGTAGTACAGAACCGGCGATCAGAAGAACACCGTCGCTCTGATACCAATTGTTGGTCCGGAGACGATAGTCAGGTGTAGAGGGGGGGGGGGGGGTGAATACACCTGATCACAGTTTCTTCTTCTCAAACTGAAGGACAGCTGAGCTATTTAGTGCAACTGATGAACAGTGCCAAATAGTAACCTTCGATCGCTGGGTCAGAGTGGGTCAGCTACTGAGCTCTCCTACTAACTTTCGTCAGTCGTTCGAAACTCAGTCGGAGACGTTGTGCGGATAAGTGTGGGGCCCGAAGATTCGTCTCAGTTTTGAAAAACGCTTTTCACAAATCAAGTTCTTTTGGCTGTGCGCTTTTAAAACATGTTTTATGCAAACATATGATTTTGAACAGTTATGATATGTAATAAAACAGTAAAGAACACAAGCGATTTAACGTGGTTCGGATACGCAAGATCCTACGTCCACGGTCCTGACAAAGGTAGGATAACTTGTTGATTATACTTGTTAGAATATGGCTCAAATAGAAGAGTCACATTGGAAAAAGAATGAAAGTTTCATTCTTTTTCCCCTTATAAATAGGCTACTCCCCTCTTGTTTATTCTTGCACCTCATAAAAGAGTATTTGGGTCTAGGAACTTATTCCGGAGACCTGATTTTGTATACTCCTCGTTTATAGTGAAATTTTCTTCTCTTCGCCTGTGGACGTAGGTCGATTGACCGAACCACGTAAATTCTCGGTGTTCTTATTTTAGTTATTTTCTCGTATTTCGTTTACTCGTATTTCTAACAAGTGGTATCAGAGCCAAGTTAGTTTTGCGATGGCGAGTATGAAGTACGATATTCCGCTGCTGGATCGGAACACCAGATTCTCGTTATGGCAAGTGAAGATGCGTGCAGTTCTCGCCCATATGGATTTGGACGAGACTTTGTTGGGATTTGAAAAAATTCCCAATTCGTGGACAAACGAGGACAAGAAGAGAAAAGATCGTAAGGCTCTCTCTCATATACACCTTCATCTATCAAATCAAATTTTGCAGGATGTCCTGAAAGAGACAACCGCAGAGACAACCGCGGCTGGACTATGGTTGAAGCTGGAACAGTTGTGCATGACCAAGAGTCTGACAAGTAAGCTACATCTAAAGCAACGTCTTTACTCACATCATATGGTAGAAGGTACGTCTCTACAAGAGCATATTTCAGCATTTAAAGAAATTGTTGCTGATTTAGAAGCTTTGGAAGTTAAGTATGATGATGAGGATTTGGCTTTGATGTTATTATGTTCATTACCTTCATCCTATAGTACGTTTCGTGATACTATTTTGTATAGTCGTGATACTTTGACACTTGATGAACTTTATGATGCCTTATTCTCGAACGAGAAAATGAAGCAACTTGTTAGTACCTCTGAGGATTCAGGAGAGGGATTTATTGCTCGAGGCAGGCCACAAGAACGAAGTTCTGGTGGTGAGAAGAAAGGGAGATCGAAATCAAGGAATTCTCGCATGAGGTGTAATTATTGCCACAAGCCCGGCCACATCAAATCAGAATGCTGGAAATTGGAGAGAAGGAACCAGAAGAATCCAAATGACAAAGCTGATGGTGATAAATCAAAGCACAAACAGAAGGCAAAAGAACTAGACGTTGGCGAGGCCGGAGTTGCCGATGAAGATTCAAGTGACGGTGATCTTCTTATTGCTGCCAATTTGGTTCGTGAGCATCGTGATGAATGGATTCTTGATTCTGGTTACACATATCATATGAGTCCCAATTGGGATTGGTTTTCATCATATGAGTCAGTTACAAAAGGAGTTGTGCTTATGGGAAATCATGCCCCTTGTAAGGTTACAGGGATTGGAACCATCAAAGTGAAGATGTTTGATGGAGTAGTCCGAACACTTGGAGATGTCAGGCACGTACCTGACTTACGGAGGAATCTTATCTCCCTCAACACTCTTGAAGATAAAGGGTACAAATATGTTGGTGAAAATGGAGTTCTGAAAGTCAGCAAAGGTTCTCTTGTCGTGATGAAGGGAAAGAAGAAAACTGGAAACTTGCATGTCTTGCAAGGCTCCACTGTATCGGGAGATGCTGCAGTTGCTACCACGTCACTGACTGACAGCGAGGTTACTCGATTGTGGCACTTGCGTCTTGGCCACATGAGTGAGAATGGGATGATTGAGCTAAGCAAACGAGGACTTCTTGATGGACAGGGGATCAGCAAACTCGAGTTTTGTGAACATTGTGTTCTGGGTAAGCAGAAAAGAGTTAAGTTCTCTACAGGAACACACAATACAACAGGTATTTTGGATTACATCCATTCTGACGTTTGGGGTCCGTCGAGGGTGCCCTCCAACAGAGGTGCACGTTATATGCTGACTATTATCGACGACTACTCAAGAAAACTTTGGGTTTTCTTTCTGAAGCAGAAGAGTGAATTGTTTGCCACTTTTAAGGAGTGGAAAGTTATGATCGAAAAGCAGACGGGGAGGTCTGTGAAACGTCTTCGTACAGACAATGGTCTTAAGTTCTGTTCCGACGAGTTTAATTCTCTATGCAAGGTGAAGGGATTGTGAGACACCACACCGTTCGTCATACTCCACGCGAGAATGGTGTAGCCGAGAGGATGAACAGAACGTTGATGGAGAAGGTGCGTTGCATGCTTCTCAATGCGGTCTACCGCAAAGTTTTTTGGCGTGAAGCAAAGAATTTGGCTTGTCATCTTGTCAATTTATCTCCTTCTACCGCACTTGACAAGAAGACCGCACAAGAGGTATGGTCCGGTACTCCACCAAACTATTCTAATTTGAGGATTTTTGGTTGTCCCGCGTATATGCATGATGTGCGGTGGAAAATTGGATCCTCGTTCGAAGAAGTGCATTTTTCTAGGCTATAAGCCCGGCGTGAAGGGTTACAAACTTTGGTGTCCGGAAACAAGGAAGGTGATCATCGGTCGAGATGTTATATTTGATGAAAGTTCGATGATACACGTTGCAAGCACCTAAAGACTCTTGCATTGATGCTCCGCAAGAATCCAGTTCACAAGTTGAGGTGGAGATCGAATCAAAATCCAGTTCACAAGAAGATTCGATTCCGGATCAAGAACCACCACCCGAAGCTCCACAAGATCAGTATTGCAAAAGACAGAGGAAGACGTGTGATAAAGCGTCCTGAAAGATTGATTGAAACTAATTTGGTTGCTTTTGCTTTGAATATAGCTGAGGAAGTTGAGTCTTGTGAGGAACCCTCCACATACAAGGAGGCAATTACTTCAAGGATTCCCGCAAAATGGATTGGCGCTATGCAAGAGGAGTTGGAATCACTTCACAAGAATGGTACATGGGACCTAGTGAAGCTCCCTAAAGACAAGAAAGCGGTTCGGCGCAAATGGGTATTCAAGAGAAAGGAAGGAACACCGGGAGTTGAAGATGTAAGATACAAGGCGCGATTGGTAGCTAAAGGCTACGACCAAGTTCCCGGTGTAGACTTCAATGATATATTCTCCCCGGTGGTGAAGCATACTTCAATACGAGCTTTGCTTGGTATTGTTGCTATGCATGATTTGGAGCCGGGAGCAACTTGATGTGAAGACAGCATTTCGCATGGAGATCTAGAAGAAGACATCTACATGCAAGCAACCCGAGGGACACACAATTGTAGGGAAGGAAGACCATGTATGCTTCTTGAAGAAATCTCTCTACGGTTTGAAGCGATATCCGAGGCAATGGTATAAGAAGTTTGATCATTTCATGACGACTCATGCCTTTAAGCGAAGTGCTTTCGATAGTTGTGTCTACTACAGGGTTGGCGAAGATGGGTCATTTGTATATCTCCTATTATATGTTGATGACATGTTGATAGCCGCCAACGGTCAAGAGGAGATCAAGAAGGTGAAGACCCAACTCAATGCTGAGTTTGATATGAAGGATCTAGGAGCTGCAAAGAAGATCCTTGGTATGGAGATTATTCGAGACAGAAAAGCAGGTACATTATGCCTCAGTTAGAAGGGGTATATTGAAAAGATTCTCCATCGGTTCAACATGCAGAATGCAAAGCCGGTTAGTACTCCGTTAGCAACTCATTTCAGATTTTCATCTGCTTTGTCGCCCCAATCAGATGAGGAGGTTGACTACATGTCACGAGTTCCATATGCTAGTGCTGTTGGGTCACTCATGTATGCAATGGTATGTTCCCGTCCTGATTTAGCACATGCTGTGAGTGTTGTGAGCAGGTACCTCGCAAATCCTGGAAAAGAACACTGGAAAGGAGTTCAATGGATTTTTCGTTACTTGAGAGGTTCTAGCAACGTTTGTCTAAAGTTTGGCAAGACTCGTGATGGAGTTGTCGGATATGTAGATTCCGATTTTGCCGGTGATCTCGATAAAAGAAGATCTCTTACGGGCTATATCTTCAGCATTGGTGGTTGTGCTATTAGCTGGAAGTCTACTTTGCAGAGCACTGTTACTTTATCCACTACGGAGGCTGAGTATATGGCCATCACTGAAGCTTGTAAGGAAGCTATTTAGTTGAAAGGTTTGTTTGGGGAACTGAAGAAATAATTACAGGTTACGACCGTCTTTTGCGATAGTCAAAGTGCTATCTGTCTCACAAAAGATCAAATGTTTCATGAGAGGACTAAGCACATTGATGTGCGTTATCACTTCATACGTGAAGTTGTTGCTCGTGGTGATATTGTGGTGAGCAAAATTAGTACTCATGACAATCCTGCTGATATGATGACGAAGGTGGTTCCCTTTACTAAGTTCAAGCATTGCTTGAATTTAGTTAGCCTTACTCGGTGAGTTATGCCCTTAGGGGTTTTGTGGAGAAGGTGGAGTTTTTCCTATCATGGTTGGAGTTTGTTCGTTGCTGAGGGAGTTTTCGCCAAGGTGGAGATTTGTTAGAATATGGCTCAAATAGAAGAGTCACTTATCCCACATTGGAAAAAGAATGAAAGTTTCATTCTTTTTCCCCTTATAAATAGGCTACTCCCCTCTTGTTTATTCTTGCACCTCATAAAAGAGTATTTGGGTCTAGGAACTTATTCCGGAGACCCGATTTTGTATACTCCTCGTTTATAGTGAGATTTTCTTCTCTTCGCCTGTGGACGTAGGTCGATTGACCGAACCACGTAAATTCTCGATGTTCTTATTTTAGTTATTTTCTCGTATTTCGTTTACTCGTATTTCTAACAATACTGAGCAAGCCTCAGCAGGTATCTGTGCACTGGACAGATCCTTCTAAGTTATAGTCCTTAGCGACTTTACAATTCAAACCGAAGTTCGAAAGGGATGGAATAATCTCCAACTAAGAAGGAGTTCTTACAATAAGAACAATTCACAGAAAGTGAACTCCTTCGAATCTAAGCTATAAATATGGCAATGAGCTTAGTCTAGAGAAGAGAGGGATCTAAATACTCTAGAGTGAAGAACTAAGAATATTCTAAGAAAGCAAGTTCTTCTCTGGATAATCTTTGAGTTCGCTAGAGTGTTCAAAGCTTGAGCGTTTTTCCCTTTTTTTATTCCGTGCGTGGAGCTTCGAATTTCTTCTCTATTTATAGTTGTGAGCTATGACATATGTCCGTTGGAGACGACGATGCCACGTGTCACAAGCTTCCAGAGAAAACGACCATAATTTCGAATTTGTTGCAGCAGGGCAGTTAATTACTGTACATGAGAGCAGCTTTACTGTAGAGAGCAGATGTGGCGCTGTCGGCTTCTCATTGGTCGAGGTTTGTGGTTGGTGAGAATGTCAAAGTTGACTATTCAAACAACCTCGTAAGATCTTCTGCTGAACTTCGAAAAGACTTGTGCGACTGGGTCGTTTTCTGTCGGACACAGTAGACTAGATAAGTCACTGTCTTCTTTGACTGAGTCGGCTGACAAGGAATACATTTACTGAGTAGGTCACCGGCGATCGCAAGGTGCCGAGCTTTGCATATGTTCTTCTCGCCGATGGCTTATCGGTGATGGGTCGTCTCCTGCCGAGGTGAAGATCAGCGCCGATCAAGAACGCAAGCTCTTACAAAGATGATGTGGGGTTCTGGAAAGTAACTTTGTCAGAAGATCAGTCCAACAGTTTACCCCGTACAGGACTTAGAGAAAAGATAATAAAAAATAAACAAGTCTAACCTATACATCATCTAATCCTATAGACACACTGCACGACTGATATCAGCTGGGTTTTGGGATCTTCAATTCCATAGTACTACTATGATTTCCTCCAATATTCTTTTAACCACTAGACAGCTGAGTACCATCTACTGACTCAACCCAACATGGACAATGAGTAGTTGTCAGAGACAAGATATAAAATTTCATGTATGAATGGTGGTCATTACAAGTACATAGAAATTCTATAGCTATCAGATTTAGTCTATCAGTCGGTCTTCTTAAACTTCTATAGCCTTACCTTGAAGTCTGCCGACTTCTTCTTAGGTACTTCCAGTGCATAAGATGAATAGATGTTTTTCTTCAGCTCTTTGAGATTTTCCTTATCAATTGGATCTATCAGTGAGAGATTGTTTCTTTCTATAGCTAGCTCAATCTCATAATCAATCTCTTTATGAAAAATTTGTTCTTCAAGAGTAAGTGGAGGAGGCAGTATCTTGAATTCATGTGCTCTCAGAGATATACCTGATTATTCAAGTGCAGTCTGAATTTCTACATAAGTATCTGGATCATAGATCGCAAGAAATTATTTGAATGCCACGTCAGGATTGGGCTTATACATGGTCTTCCATACATAGAAGCTTTTGATAAATTCCACCTTGATCTCTTCCCATTTTTGATTGGTTTTCCATGGCACCCATGTGTCAGTCCTTGGATAGATGATCTTCTTGATGTTGTTATTGAACTTCCTTCGGAAGAATTTTGAGGTTGTTGGGATGCTCCTATCTTTCTCAGGGACTCTCTCCCTAGTTGCTTTCTCTGTTTTCAACTTGAGTGCCTCCAGGTCGGCTAATCTGATTCTTTCTTTAGCCTCTCGAATCTGTCTGACTTAAGCAGTTATATCCAAACCTCTTTCGTAGGCATCCCATATTTCTTTCATCTCAACTTCCTGATCTTTGATCAACTTGGTAGATGGAATGTTATGCTCTGACTCTGTATCAGCTTTAGCCTCACTAGGTTCAGCTCTCTTGGACTCTTGAGTACTGAGTCACAAGGTTCAGGGGCATTCAGCTAAGGAACATTAGTTGTTCCCCCTGAGTTGCTATTCTCAGTAGATGTCTCAATTACCACTGGGGTTTCTTCATCGACCTGAGTTACATGAGATTGATTATGTTCAGTAGAATCAATCTGTTCAGCTACATCGTTTGTTGGTTGATTCTGATTTTCATCGTCTGAATCATCATCCCAACAATGCTGGATCTTTTTCCTTATCATTCAAGCTTAGATCCTGTAGCTTGATGCTAACCTCTTAGCATCATGCTAAGAGTTTTGTTTCCTGTTCTCGTAAGTAAATTCATTAAATATAACATGAGGGTTTTCCTCCACGCTAAGGGTCTGATAGTTAAAAGCCTTGAAAGTTTTGCTGGCCTTGGAGTATCCTAAGAACACTCCGTGGTCTGACTTGCTATTAAAGACCTTTAACTTGTCCTTTCCGTTATTGTGGATAAAGCACGAACAACCAAAGATATGAAAATACAAAAGAGAAGGCGTTCTCCCTATCCGTAATTCATATGGTGTCTTCATGTTCATCTGAGTCATCAAAGACCAATTTTGAGTGTAGCAGGCTGTGTCAGTAGCTTCTGCCCAAAACTTTGATGGTAGACCTGACTCTGCGAGTAGTGTTCTTGCTGCTTCTTTGAGTGTTCTGTTCATTCTTTCAACAAGACCATTATGTTGAGGTGTACGTGCATCTGAGGTTTCATGTTGAATTCCTTCAGCTTCGCAGTAGTCTTTCATCACTGAGTTTAGATACTTTGTTTCACTATCTGAGCGTATTCATTGAATCTTGATATCCTTCTCGACATTCAATCGCTTCAGTAGCTTTGGCATTTTAGATTTGTCGTCAGATTTGTTGGTGATGAAAATCACCTATGTGTATCTTGAATAGTCATCAATGACTACAAGAGCATATTTCTTTCTTCTAATCGTCACTGGAGAGACTGGCCCAAATAAATTCATGTGCAATAGCTGAAGGATCCCATCAATAGAAGGTGACGGAATTGGCGGATTGCTAGACTTGGTTTGCTTTCCCTTCAGGCATGCTTCACAATTCTTCTATTTCTTGAACACTTCATTGGGAAGTCTTCGGACTTTAGCATCACTTGCTAGCTTGTTCATTGTTTTGAAATTCAGATGGCTTAATCTTCCGTGGCACAACCAGTCAACCAAGTTGTTTTGTCATCTGACTTTATATGTGCTAGCAAGCAGGCTTCATGTTCAGCAGTATTCCAATCTGCATATTAGATATTTCTCCTCCACGAGCCTGATAACACCGTTTTTCCTGTAGATTTGTCAAGAACATCACAAAAACATGTGTCAAAAGTCACTTTATTTGAGTTATCACAGAATTGACTGACTGAAAGGAGATTACGTTGTAGTCCTTCAACATATGTGTTGGGTGATGATTCAGTCCTCAACAACAACACAAAATGTTGGGAAATGATTCACTCTTCTCAGTTGATAATTAACTCAGTAGCCCTATGCTCTGAAAACTTACTGAAGATTTGAAGATCCCAAAACCCTATCTTGATTGATGAACCATTCAGTTGTAATCTGTTTTGGTGTTGTCTCTGAGGATTTAGACTCAGCAGACACTCTGCATCTGGTTCAGGCGCTCAGTAGATTATCTGCCTCAGCACCAGAAGTAGAAGACTCAGTGATACTGGACTCAGCAGGAGCAGGATACTGATAGGAGTCAGTGGAACTGAACTCAGCAGGAGTAGTTCACTGAACTCAGAGCTGATCTTCAGTAGAGCCGACTCAGCAGGAGCATGCTACTGAATCAGAGATCAGACTCAGCAACGGCCAGACGGTCTTCTGACTGTCAGATTCTCTAAAGTTAAATCATCAGAGTCAATACGAGGAAGAGAGAAGTCAGCTTCAGATCTCCTTGAAGTTTGTTCTATCTCAACCACTTTCTGAACCTCGACCAATGACAAGCAGCCACCTGTCCTATATCTGTTAAAGCTGCAAGTCAACAACTTTCCGGAAATTGAGGGAAAGGACACTGTTACCATACTTCGAAAGAGCCGTTAGCTACCCAAAAGAGAGAGATAAAGGATTGTCGTCTCCAACGGCTCTATCCTAATCTCTGCTCTATAAATAGAGGGATAAAATCAAATTGAAGCTCACCTAGAACACGAGAAACCAAGAACACACAGAGCATTCAAAGAGCTACTCGAAAACGCCTAAGTCTTCCGCAAGAAGTTAGAAGAAACAATCTCCGGCGAAAGACTACATTTATGCTCATAGGGAACCAAGCTAAATTAGAATTATACAGCCTCTAGTATCCAAGCGACGATACACGAACCCAAAGCTCATACTCAGCTGTTCGTCGCTCTAGAAGCCAATTTCTTGTTCCCTATCCCTCTAACCTAAGCTCAACCGTTTAAATCTATAGCTTAGACGAAGGAGTTCACTTCTGAACTGATCCTTATTGTAAAGGACTCCTTCACTGTTGGAGATTTTTTTTTCAAACACTTAGTTTGATACCTTGTAAACTGAGACTTGCTCAGTATAAATCTCAAGACCAGTGTTTGTCCAGCGTACAAACCGACTGAGACTATCTCAGTATAATACATAGCCTCCTGATCTTTCGGGACAATGGACGTAGGATTGTTGGATCCGAACCACTTTAAAAATCGCTGTGTTCTGTGTTCTTTATTTTGCTGTTGCATTGATTTACTGTGCATATTGAAAATATATCTTTCAAATCATTCAACTAAGTTTCAACAAACTTAATCGACTGCACTAATCTACTGAAACTGTTTTGATAAAAATGTTTTCCTAACTCAACTGAATTTGGGCCTACACATTTCCGCACCACTGAACTCTATTCTGAACGGTACTGAATTCTGACTTCAGTCAGCTAGCAGGCCTCAGTAGAGTCAATCACTCTGCCACGCGAAACAACTTATCTGGTCTGCTGAATTCATTCAGTACGACACTCTCCTGAAAAGGACTATTCGTGTTTTAAGTTGAGAAATTGGTTTTCAGGTGTATTTACCCCCCCCTCTACACCTGAATGTGCTCTCGGGACCAACAATATGATACTCTGGGAACTATTGTAGTTTCCTATTTTTAGTGTTCCGTATCCCCTTATGTATCCTTTGGAGTTGTCACCAAATTCAATTTTGGCTCCTTATTGAACATAGTTGGCCAGCAGATTCTTTTGATGCGTCATGTGTCTTGAGAATCCGTCGTGGTCCATGGTCCAGGGGTCCTTTAGCACCCGTAAAATTGAAACAAATTCAGGTACCCTTTGGGTTTAGGTTGGGTCCTTAGAGGTTAGTGGACTTTGGGATCCAAGCTTGTCTGACAACTTTGATGGTTTTAGATTTCTTCTTGCCCTTCTTGTCAGTTGATCTCTATGATGAGTTGGGAGATACTGACTTCTTGATCTTCTGAGGATCAGGTTTCTTCTTCTTCTGAACCTTTGGACTTTTGACTTTGGGCTCATAATAGTATGATCCATAGTGAGCTGGATTAGTCGATTGTGGATGACCATACTATTTGACCCATCTGTCCTTCTTAGTTCCCCCTGAGTTGGATCTGGGTGTTTTGGGGCTAGAACCTTGGGTCATCTTCTGATAGCCGGGCTGAGGTGCTTTCATTTTTTGCTTATTCTTTGTCTAAGAGGTTGA
The DNA here is from genome assembly GCA_028984105.1 of Lavandula angustifolia. Classification (NCBI taxonomy): domain Eukaryota; kingdom Viridiplantae; phylum Streptophyta; class Magnoliopsida; order Lamiales; family Lamiaceae; genus Lavandula; species Lavandula angustifolia. The sequence continues at coordinate 10,899,177 of CM054822.1, forward strand.
AGATTCTGTAGGTTGAGTTCCCCCTTGGACAAATCTGTCAGCCAGTTGATTTGAGATTTTATGTCCTGAGGTAGTTGCTTCATAAGTGTAACCAAGTCCTTCCTTCGTGGAGCATGGTCTCTGTGCCCTCAACAACTTCTCAAGCTTTTCTTTAGCTCCTATATATTGCTCAGTCATTAAGATTCTCCAAACCTCATCGCTCTTCTTCAGAGCTTCATACTCAGCTCTGGACTGTGCAAGCTTGTCCTTTATACTGGCAATTTTAGTTTCTTTCTCTGAGTTGTCCTTGGTCATCACTGAGATCTGTGATTCTTGTTGTTGGGACTTAGTCATCAGATAATTAATCTCTTCCTTCTGTTTCAGAACAAGTCCTTCAGACTCAATAGAGTCTAACTCCTCATCAAAAGTTTCTGATTCTCAGTTCTTAGGAATTCCATCTCCTGAAGTGTTCTACTGAACTGCTGGCTCATTTGGATTTGTTCATCAAGCAGATCTTCGTATGCAAGAACCACATCTAGGAATTCACCTGCAATAGAGCTTGTGTCATGTGTGCATGGTGAAGAGGGGCATATATTAAAGTTAGAATTTACCTCAGCCTCTTCACCAGCCATAAGACACAGTTCCGTATCTTCAGCTTCGATTGCTATAAAGGTTGCTTCGTCATCGGATGACTCCATGAACAACTCTTCATCACTCGAGCAACTGGATAGCTCTCTGGCTATGTAGGCTTGCCTCTTCCTAAAGAACTTGTCGCGCCTGGCTTGCCTTTCAGCTCTTTCAGTTGCCGTGAGCTCTGAACATTCATATTGATAATATACTGGCTTCTTACAGTTGTATCATACTGAGCTACTCCCTTCCCTTTTTGGTGTCTCGTTGTGTCCAACGGAGGCAGTCTCAACATTCATGCATTCAGGTAGAGATTTAGATTCATTTTTCAAATGATTATTCTCTCTCTTGCCTTGATAGCTTTTTGAAGCTTTCTTCATTTTTATCTTTCTGAGTTTGTCCTTCTCCTTTGGGTATTTCACTGAGAGGAGAGCGTATTTCTCAACTAAGTTATCAGCAGTAGGGATTGACATGGAACTTCCAGCTGATTGACTTGTAACTGAGGGACTAGCTCCAGGTGTGCTGAGTGTTGCCTTGTAAGCATGATCTATTGGCACTTCAGTCTCAACACTCGGGGTATGTGGAAGATTAAACTCAAACTCCTCTGCTTTAATTCTGAAAATATGTAATTAGGAGTAGCAAAGTTTAAGTTAGTTCTTCTTAAACATGAGCAAAAGCGTACCACTTGGGCTTGTTAAGAGCCCTTAGAATCTTGGTGTTGGTCTCTTTGTTCCTGAATGTTCTCCCCAGTCCATTGATGATATTGATTTGATTATTGAATTTGATGCTGAAATCATCAATAGACTCTCCGGGAAGCATTGTAAATGCTTCGAGTTTCTGTAGCTCTAACTCCAGTTTATTTTCCTTGATTTGTGGAGTTCCTTAGCTCAGCACTACGAGAGCATCCCATAGCTCTTTTGCAGTCTTGCAGTCGTACACTCTGCTGAGGTATGAGTCACTGAGCGTAGTCAGTATTGCGTTGCGTGCGACTCGGTCAAGATTGTGCAGCTTTCTCTCTTCTGGTGTAAAGAGGCTTCTGTCCTTGGGAACCTTCGCACCGATTCTGGCACCTATTGCTCCCTCAATTTCAAGTTTGACGCTGTCGATCATGGGAACAATGGGTCCTTTCTCATGGACGCCAGTCTTGCTGTCATGCAGCGACGTTAGATAGGCCTCCATCCTTACACGCCATACCACATAGTTTTCTGCTGAAAACATGGGTACCGTCCTTGTACCTGAAATATCAGACATATTGAAGAATATGGTATAGGATGCTATGAAGAGATACAGGTGCAGATAAAATAGTTTTTCAAGGATCTATTCGAGTAGACCGGTTTTCAGAAAATGATGATCAAAAGAACATCGCTTTGATACCAATTGTTGGTCCAGAAATGAGCCTCAGGTGTAGGGGCGGGGTTTGAATACACCTGATGACAAATTTTACTCCGAACGCGAAAGTACTGAACTAGTCTACTAAACTAGTCAGTTGGCCAAATATACTTTCTAGATCGCGTGGGCAGAGAGTTCGTCTACTGAGTACAGTCTACTGACTTATGTTAGTGGACAGTAGTTCAGTATCAAAAATTGTGTGCAGAAGTGTAGGCCCAAAATATATTAGTCTCAGTTGAAAAACCTGTTTTATGTTGTTTGATTTAAAGTCAGTTTTATGCAAATGTGAACAGTAATCAATCCCAACAGTAAATCAACACAAGCAATTTTTAAAGTGGTTCGGATACACATGATCCTACGTCCACTGTCCTGAACAAAGCAGGATTTCTTGATTAGCTTATACTGAGCAAATCTCAGTCGATCTGTTCACTAGATAGATACGATCTTGTTTACTTATACTGAGCAAGTCTCAATTAATCTGTACGCTGGACAGATATTTACTTATAGTCGTAGTGACTTTACAATTCTCAACCGTGTAGGTTTGAGTTTCTCCAACTATGAAGGAGTTCTTACAATAAGAACAGTTCACAAAGATGAACTCCTTTGAGGTTTCTAAGCTAGTGATATTACAATAAGCACGCTTAGGTTAGAGAAGGGGAACTATAGGATCTCTAGAGAGAAGAACTAAAATGATCTTCGAATGAGCAAGTTCTTCGATGTGTTTGGCTTTGAGTTCGCTAGAGTATTTGATTGCTTGAGTGATTGGTTCCCTTGTGTTGTTGTCTTTCTGCATGAAGAGTCTTCCCTATTTATAGTCTTCGATTTATGAATAGATCCTTTAGAGGGATTATAGACACATTTCGAATAAGACAAGGAAAACGACCATATGGAATTTGAATATTGTTGTAGAGATTCCTCTTTTTCAGTCTAGGAGTAGCTTTATGGTAGACCAGGTAGAGTGTTGTCGGCTCCTCATTGGTCGAGGTTATGAGAGTAGGTGAGGCTTGTTCAAACTCCAAGTGTACGGTGAGTTGACTTCTTCTGAATCCTCAGACCTTCAACTGATTTATCTCATACTTATGCTTCTGCGATTCGTGGCTCGAATTTCTTTGCAGATTCAGTTGGTTATGGCTTATCCAACTGACTTCCTCGATACTGAGTTCCTTCGGCTGAGTGGCGGATCTTCTACTGAATGCACCAACTATTGAACTCTAGCCTACTGAGTTCCTAACATGATGAACTCAACTAAACTATTACATTATCGAAGGCTCATCATTCAACTAGGGGTTTTGAGATCTTCAAATCTTATCTTACTGAATCTCATCCCAACATTACATTTCAGGATTCAAAGATGATGTCATCCATGTAGATCCGCGCAAGTAGGATGTCTTCTCCTGACCTAATGCTGAATAGAGTGAGGTCTATTGTTTCTTTCAGAAAACCTTTCTGAAGGAGGAACTCTGAGAGGGTATCGTACCAAGCTCTCCGTGCTTGTTTTAACCCATATAGAGCCTTTTTAAGTGTGTAAAATTGATGTCAATGATGAAAATCGGGCAGTTTCTCAATGTAGACTTCTTCCTTCAGTACACCATTCTAGAAAGCTGACTTCACATCCATCTAATATACTTTGAATCTTTGATGTGTAGAATTTGGCTATGAACAGACGAATCCAATTTTGCAAATGAACCTACCATATAAATAGTGGTAAATTATTGTGCACAAATATCTTTTTATGATGGATCCCATTTTTAAAGCAAACAATAGTTATATATTCATAAAAACTATTGTGCATCTTAATGCACATGCATCTGTGTTGCCAAGAATCCGCTATCCAACACTGTCTCGTTGGCGGATCTAGGCGCGAGTGTTTGGTGTACTACTATTGTAACTAGCAAAAAATAGTAAGTAAGTCAGTAGCCTAGCGGTTAAACACGCTCTACCTAACTGACATGTGCTGAGTTCTATCCCCTCGCGAATTAATAAGTTTACATTTTCTCCTTATTTCTTGTTATAGTTGTTCTCTTTATTTCTTATACTAATTCTTATTATATTTATTTACGTTTTCTTTTTCTTTTCTCTTTAGTTTGTTTCCTACATTTCACCTTCTTATTTTTTATACTCTTTCTGTCCTGCTATTACTGTCCCCTTTCTTTTCAGCACGGAGATTAAGAAACTTTATTTAAGTGCGTATTTTATGAGTTATTATTAAGAAGTGGACAAAATTTTTGAGTGGTTGGGGGGGAAGATATGAGGATTTATGCAATTTTTTGCAAGGCATAATTGAGACATTCGATTTTTTTAAGTTTAATAGTTAATTATGTCTTTTTAGGAAAGAAGACAGTAATAGTGGGACAACCCGATTAAGAAAGGAGGATAGTAATAGCGGAAAGGAGAGAGTACTACTTTTGCTTTTTTTCTTTTTTTTTTTCTTCTTTCCTTATTTGTTCTTTATGATTTATGTGTAACTTTTTTATCTTTTCTTTCCAAATTCTCTTATTTTTATCTTATTCTTTCTTTTAATTTTGTTTTTTTCTTAGTCATTTCGTATATTCACACTTTTTTTTCCTAATTGGTAAATTATAGCTTGCAAAAAATAAATATTTTGGTAAGTATAAATTTAATGCGTCGAACTATTTATGTAGCCTATCCACAATGAATCATGGATCTACCCATGCTTGGATCTGGGGATCTAGTGCAATTTAAAAAAAAACTCTTGCCAGATGACGTCACTTATGGGAGTGTCATTTGTTTTAAACAAAAGTGTAATTTATTAAGTATAATTTGTTTCGAATGCCTGCTATCATCAGTGGTGAAAGTCTTATTTGTTTTGAACAAAAGTGTAATTTGTTGAGTATCATTTGTTTTGAACAAAAGCGTTATTTGTTTTTAACAAATGTGTCATTTCTTGAGTATTAATAAGCAGAGTCAAATAAGCAGAGTCAATACGAGGAAGAGAGAAGTCAGCTTCAGATCTTCTTGAAGTCTGTTCTGTCTCATCCACTTTCCTTTATGAGTTTGTAAATCTGTTTTGTGCAGAATGAACAGTAAGCATTAAAACAGTAAATGCACATGCGATTTTTAAAGTGGTTCGGATATGCAAGATCCCACGTCCACTGTCCTGATTACCAGGAGGTCTTGACTTTATTATACTGAGCAAGTCTCAGTCGATCAGTACACTAAACAGATACTCTAGTTATAGTCTTAGTGACTTTACAAGGTACAAACACAGAGTTTGAGCTTCTCCAACTATGAATGAGTTCTTATAGTAAGAACAATTCAACAATATGAACTCTTTCGGTTTTTCTAAGCGTATAGTCTAACAAGGTTAGCATAGAGTAGAGAATGGGAACAAGGATATCTTTAAAGAAAACAACTGTGAAAATATCTATCAGGTCTGTGAGTTCTTCGCTGAGTGAGCTTTAAGTTTGCTAGAGCTTTGAATGCTTGAATGCTTTGTGTTCTCGGTGTCTTCATCGCTTGAAGATCAATCTCTATGTATAGTCTTGACTTATGAAAAGATCAGTTGGAAGAGACATAGCCACGTATCAACAAATGACAAGAAAAATGGTTATCTCTAATTTGAACATTACTGTAGAGATTCTCTCCTTTTCAGTTTTGAGGGCAGCTTTGTGTCAGGGCAAGTATAGTGTTGGCAGCTCGTCATTGGTCGTGGTTGAATGAAAGGTGAGGCTTATTCAAATTTCAAAGCAGATGTTGAGTTCACTTCCTCCGATACCTCAGATACTTTGTAAATCGCATGCTGAAATCATCAACTCATTCACCATGAATCATTGTAAAGGCTTGAATTCACAGTAGCTCCAACTCTAGTTTGTTTTCTTTGATCTGTGGAGTCTCCTGACTCAACACAACTAGAGCATCATAGAGATCCTTTGCTGTCTTGCAGTCGTACACCCTTCCGCGGTCTGAGTCACTGATCATTGTGAGTATGTCATTTCTTACGACTCGGTCGAGGTTGTGCAATTTTCTTTCTTCTAGAGTGAAGTCTCTTTTGTCCTTTGGTACTTTTTCCCCTGTTCTGGCTCATACACCTCCCACAGCTGCATATTCTATGTTGTTGATCATGGGAACGATGGGTCCAAACCCCAGTACTTCAGTCATGCTATCATACAATAACATTAAGTACGCCTCCACCCTCACACACCACACAACATAATTCTCAACTGAGAACATTGGCACCATCTTAATACCTGACATATCAGAAATTGTGGAAATACAGTATAGGATGTAATGAAGGAAATGTGAATGCAATGAAAAGCGTTTTTCAGGATCTGTTCAAGTAGACCACTAGATTCAGATAACGGTGATTAGAAGAACACCGCTCTGATACCAATTATTGGTCTAGAGACGAGTCTTCAGGTGTTGCAGGAGGGGAGGGGGGGGGCGAATACACCTGAGTACAAGTTTCGACTGAAATGCGAAAGTCAGTAAATTACTGAATATGCTTGATGAATAATTCAGCTCGCCAAGTTAGCTTTCTGATCGTGTGGGCAGAGTGATTCGAACTACTGAATCACATCTACTAACTTTGGTTAATCTTCAGTAAACTCAGTACACCAATAAGGGGGGGGGGGGGTGAATACACCTGAGTGCAAGTTTCGGCTGAAATGCGAAAGTCAGTATATTACTGAATATGCTTGATGAATAATTCAGCTCGCCATGTTAGCTTTCTGATCGTGTGGGCAGAGTGATTCGAAATACTAAATCCCATCTACTAACTTCGGTTAATCTTTAGTAAACTCAATACACCAATAAGTGCGGAAGTGTAGGCCATATTTTATAGTCTCTTGTTTGAAAAACATTTTTATTGAAAATCAATTCAAGTCGTGCTTGTGCGTCGATTCAGCTTTACTGAAAATATGAGTTTGTAAATCAGTTTTGTGCAGAATGAACAGTAAGCAATAAAATAGTAAATGCACATGCTATTTTTAAAGTTGTTCGGATATGCAAGATGTTGGGTTATGAGTCAGTGGTTGATTTAATCATCACTTAGAGGGTACTCTGTTTTATTATCAGTAGTTCTTGTATTAGGACTTGCTTATCTTTCGGTAATGGGGGAAATCATAGTGTTTTAGTACTATGGAATTGAAGATCACAAAACCTGTCTTTGTACCCTTAGTGTAGTGTCTTTCGGACTAGATGATGTAATAGGCTAGACTGTTCTTATTTTCATTATCTGTTTTGTCTAAGTCCTGTAAGGGGTATTTGTTGGTCTGAACTTCAGTAGGAAGTTAAATTCCAGAACCCCACGTCATCAGTATGTAAGAGCTTGTGTTCTCAGGTCTCCAGATGACTCACATCAGTAGAAGATTTCTCATCAGCTGATCCTCCAGTAGAAGAATGCAGGACAGAGCTCAGTACCTTCAGAGTCATCAGCTGACTACACTCAGTAGAAGATCCTTTATCAGCCGACTAAGACGAAGAAGATAGTGATCGTGTCAGATCTACTGTATCCGACAGGAAACGACCGGACTTTTAACATCATTCGAAAGTCAGCAGAAGATCATACGAGGATGAGTGAGAGTCAACTTAGATGAAGACTGATGTCTGTTAAGTCTGACCTATCACAAACCTCGACCAATGAGAAGCGGTCTAAGCCTTACCTGCTCTGACCAACTAAAGCTGCTCTCATGCACAGTGACCAACTACTTTGTGACACTATTTCGAACATATGGCCGTTTTCCTTGGACGTTTGTGACACGTGACATCGTCCCCTCCAACGGACAAATGCCTGGGTCACGACTATAAATAGAGAAGCTTTTCCGAGCTCAACGCACGGGATATCAAAGGGATTTCACGCTCAAGCATTCAAAACTCTCTAGCGCATTCAAGAAGATCCAGCGAAGAACTTGCTTATTAGAATATCCTTAGTTCTTCTCTCTAGAGTTTTTCTTTAGATCCCTCTTCTCTATCTAAGCTCCATTGTTATATCCATAGCTTAGAACCTTCGAAGGAGTTCACTTTTCATGACTGTTCTTATTGTAAGAACTCCTTCATAGTGGGAGAAAATCCCCTCCCCTTCAAACTTTGGTTTGGATTGTAAAGTCGCTAAGGACTATAAATTAGAAGGGTATGTCCAGTGCACAGATACCTTGCTGAGGTTTGCTCAGATTAATCAACAAGATCTCCTGTTCAGCAGGACCGTGAACGTAGGATCTTGCGTATCCGAACCACGTTAAAAATCGCTTGTGTCATTTACTGTTTTATTGCATTGGTTTCAAACTCTCTCACAAACTCGTTCTTTGCATGAAACGTATTTAAAGTGCACTAGCCAAAACTATTTAGTTTGCGAAAAACACGTTTTCAAATCGAGATGAAGTCTATCGGGCCCTACACATATCCACACTAACTCTCCACCTGAGGATATAATACTTACAAAAGTCAGTAGAAGAAACTCAGTAGTTGAGTCCTCTGACCCACGAGCAAAAGGTTATTATCTGGCATTGTTCATCAGTTGCAACCTACAGCTCAGCTGTCCTTCGCGTTTGAGAAAAGAAACTTGTACTCAGGTGTATTAACCCCCCCCCCTCTACACCTGACACTCGTCTCCGGACCAGCAATTGGTATCAGAGTAACGATGTTCTCCTGATCATCGGTTATGAAATTACTGGTCTACTCGAACAGATCCTGAAAACGTTTTTCACTACACAAGCATCTCTTCATACATCCTTATACTCTCACCTATAATGTCTGATATGTCAGGTATACAGATGGTGCCGATGTTCTCTATGGAGAACTACACGGTATGGCGAGTGAGAATGGAGGCGCACCTTACATCGCTGCACGACAGCATGACTGATATCCTTGAGACAGGACCCATCATTCCCATGATCGACAGCGTTCAATATGCCGCTGTGGGAGGTGTAGGAGCACAGACTGGTGCTAAAGTTGCTAAAGATAAATCTGCCTTCACGCTTGAAGAGAAAAAGCTGCACAACCTCGACCGAGTTGCGCGGAATGCAATCCTGACTACGCTCAGTGATTCACACCTCGGGAGGGTGCAAGACTGTAAGACGGCAAAAGAACTTTGGGATGCCCTGGCTATACTGAGCCAAGGAACCCCGCAGATCAAAGAAAACAAGCTCGAGCTAGAGATTCAAAAGTTCGACGCCTTTGACATGGAGCCCAACGAGACCATTGACGAGCTTAGTATCAGATTCACAAACCAGATCAATGTGATCAACGGGATGGGGAGGATGTTCACCAACAAAGAGATGAACACCAAGATCTTAAGAGCGTTGCCTCGACTGAAGTGGCTTGCTTTTGCTACTTATTTACGTCGCTCAGATCTTAATGCTTTAACTCCTGATGTTATCTTTTCAGAATTAAAGACTAAGGAGTTCGAGCACAGCCTACCCCAAAGATGTTCCAGTGCTCCAGCTGACACCCAGATAGATCATGCTTTCAAAGCAACAGTCTGCAAATCTGGAGCCAACCCTATTTCTTCCAGCAAGACAGTAGCTGCTTCAGATTCTAAGTCTTCCGAGACTCCTTCTACTGATCAGCTTGAACTTATAGCTCTCAAATATCAAACAGAGAAGGAAAGAGTCAGAAAGCTGAAGAAATATCACCGAGATTCTCCCTCAGGTAAGAAAGATCATCGAAAAAGGGAAGAATCTAAACCATCTACTGATTGCAGGAACGCAGAACCTGCTGCTAGTCCATCCAACAGCTCAGCTGGAAAAGGCAGCAGAACAACTGTGTGTTACAACTGCAAGAAAGAGGGACACTTCCAGTACGACTGTTCCAAGCTCTTAGCTGCTCAACGAGCAGAACGGCAGGCCAGACGCGATAAATTTTCCCGGAGGAGGCAGACCTACATCGCCGGAGAGATATCCGATGACTCAATCGAGGAAGATACTTTCATGTATTCTTTTGAAGACGAAGCTGCATATATTGCCGTTGAGGTCGGAAAAACAGATCTTGAATCAACGACTGAATACTGTCTGATGGCCGGAGAAGAGGCTGAGGTAAATTCGAAACTTGTTATAACCTCCTCTTCAGAGAGCACACACGACACATGCTCAGTCACAAATGAACCTCTAGACGTGGTACAAGCATATGGCGATCTACTAAAGGAGCAGATTCAGTTAAGCAGAGAGTTCAGCAGAACTATTCAGGAATTGGAATAGGTAAAGGCTGAGAATCAGAGACTTTCTTCTGATTGTCAGGTCTTTACTGATTCAGAGAATCTAGTTGCGAGACTGAAGAAAGAGATTTAATCTCTTATGACTATGTCTCAGCTTCAAGAAACACAGATATCAATTCTAACTAAGGACAATTCTGAGAAAGATACTGAAATAGCCCGACTCAATCAGCAACTCGCAGAGGTTGAGAAAGATTATGAATCACTTCAGAAAAGTGATGAGGTTTGGTGAGGACTGATGACTGAGCAGTACCTGGGAGCCAAAGAGAAGTTGGAAAGCATGCTCAGAGGGCAAAGGCCGCCAGCCATGAAAGAAGGACTTGGCTACACTCACGAAACTTCCACCTCTACTTCAAAAGGCTCAGAAATGCTGGCTGATAGGTTCGTCAGAGGGAAAGTTCAGATCTCTGAACCAACAACTCATGCGAAGAACAAACGAAGATGATTGCACCTCAGCCGAGCAACAAGAAACAACTGACCAAAGGTTCTAGCCCCAAAACACCATAATCAAATTCAGGGGGAACTAAGAAGGTCAGGTGGGCAGAGCAGTATGGCGAGCCACTGTATGAGCATCCAACACAGTATAGTTCGTACTATTATGAGCCCAGGGTTAGGAGGAGCACAAAGCCTCAGAAGAAGAAAGCTCCTGAACCCAAAACTACCAGGAAGTCATTATCTCCAGGTCAAGTGGAGAAGAAGACTGACAAGGTTCAGAAAAAGAAGTCTCAGACCCTTAAGGCCGCGAGATAGATATGGGTCGCAAAATCACCAACTAACGCTTAAGGACCCAAGCTGAAACAAACGGTACCTAAAAATATTTATGTTTTGCAGGTGCATAAGGACCCTTGGATTGTGGACAGCGGCTGCTCGAGATATATGACGTATCAAAAGAGCCTGCTGACCAATTATGTACAAGAAGATGGTCCCAGAATTGAGTTTGGTGACAACTCTAAAGGCTATACAAGGGGATACAGAACACTGTACATTGGGACTGCTTCAGTTCCAAGAGTAACATATGTTGAAGGACTTCAACATAGTCTCCTTTCTGTCAGTCAATTATGTGATAATCTGAATAGAGTTATCTTTGACGCTGGTTTCTGTGATGTTGTTGACAAATCTACAGGGAAAACAGTGTTATCAGGTTCGCGGAAGAAGAATAGCTACGTTGTAAATTGGAATACCGCTTGCTTACTTGCTAAGACGAAATCCAGTGATAAAACAGGATGGCTGTGGCACAAGAGACTCAGTCACCTGAATTTCAAGACAATGAACAAGCTAGCCAAGAACTCTAAAGTCAGAGGACTGCCCAATGAAGCTTTTTTCAAAGACAGAAATTGTGAAGCGTGTTTGAAGGGAAAGCAGACAAAGAAAAACAATCCACCAATTCCGTCACCTTCCACTGAAGGAATCCTTCAACTGCTGCACATGGACTTGTTTTGGCCAGTTTCTCCAGTGACTATAAGAGGCAAGAAGTATGCCCTCATCGTTATTGACGATTATTCGAGATATATGTGGGTCATCTTCATAGCCAACAAATCTGATGTCAAGACTGAGCTACCAATACTGCTGAAGAAACTTAGTGTGGAGAAAGACATCAAGATTCAGAGAATTCGCTCAGACAGAAGAACATAATTTCTCAACCCAGTAATTAAAGAGTACTGCGATAAGGAGGGAATTCAGCACGAGACTTCAGCACCTCGCACCCCTCAGCAAAACGGACTTGCTGAACGAAAGAACAGTACACTAAAAGAAGCAGCAAGAACGCTCCTAGCAGACTCTGGACTACCCTCAAAGTTCTGGGCTGATGCTACTGACACCGCCTGTTACACTCAAAACCACTCACTACTTACATAGCAGCACATGAAGACACCATACGAACTATGGAAAGGGAGAATTCCTTCTATTTCTCATTTCCATATTTTTTGTTGTCCTTGCTTTATCCACAATAATGGGAAGGATCAGTTGAAGGTCTTTGATAGCAAATCTGGTCAAGGAGTATTCTTAGGATACTCTCGAGTCAGTAAAGCCTTCAGGGTCTTTAACTACCGGACCCTTTGCGTGGAAGAAAGCCCTCATATTTTTTTTGATGAGTTTGTTACTGAGAACAGGAAACCAAAGAAGACAAATCCTGAAGATGTCAGCAGCAAGCTACAGGATCTCACACTAAACGACAAAACGGAGAAGATCCAGCATTGTTGGGATGATGAGTTAGACGATAAAGAAATTCAGACCCATCCCGCAAGCTTTGTAGCTGACCTGGTTGATTCTACTGAACAAAATCAACATCAGGTAACAACGGTCGATGAGGAATCCCCAGTGGTAACTGAGACCTCTACTGAGAATATAAACTCAGGGGGAACGACTAATGTTCCTGAGCTAAATGCCCCTGAACCTGGAAACTCAGTAGATCTTAACCTTCTTACTGAATTGCTTCAGTCACAGAATAGCACTACTAAAATGCTAACACTCTTGTTGACTGTACAGAAGTAATCTCAGAAGAGGAAGCCAAACTCAAACGTTCGTGGCTAGACGCTCACTCTTTTGATTTAATCATTGGAGATCCATCAGCAGCAGTAAGGACAAGATCCAGATTAAGCCAAGGAGAAAGTGCTCTCTACTCGTACTTCTTGTCTACTGAAGAACCTCAGACCATAGAGGATGCTCTCAACGATGCTGACTGGATCATTGTCATGCAAGAGGAGCTGAACAAGTTTGTCCGTAACGAAGTTTGGGAGCTTGTTGACAGACCTAGACATCAACACGTGATTGGTACTAAGTGGGTCTTCAAAAACAAGCGAGATGAAAACAACGTCATCGTCAGAAACATGGCTCGACTTGTTGCCAAGGGATACTGTCAAGCAGAAGGAATAGACTTTGGCGAAACGTTCGCACCAGTCGCTAGAGTGGAAGCTATACGTCTGTTCCTAGCCTATGCAACGCATCAAAGATTTAAAGTATATCAAATGGACGTTAAGTCAACATTTCTGAATGGCGTACTGAAGGAAGAAGTGTACGTGGAACAACCGCCCGGCTTTCAGCAGGGACATCAGGTGTACAGACTTCGGAAAGCTCTGTATGGGTTAAAACAAGCACCCAAGGCTTGGTACGATACCTTATTAGACTTTCTGCTTCAGAAAGGTTTTCAGAAGGGGACAGTTCGAAACAAGCACCCAGGGCTTGGAACGTGACTATATGTCGACAATTCGAGAAAATGATGAAGGAGAAGTTCGAGATGTCCATGATGGGGGAGATGAACTATTTTCTTGGATTTCAAGTGAAGCAATCACCTGAAGGAATACTCATCAACCAAGCCAAATACACTCGAGACCTCCTGAAAAGATTCGGCTGCGACTCAAGCAAGCCAGTCAAGATCCCCATGAACACAAATTTTAAAATCGATCTAGACAAAGAGAGAGCTTTTGTTAGCTCTACTGATTATAGAGCTATTATTGGTTCTTTATTATATTTAACAAGCAGACCTGAATAACTGATGCTGTAGGTGTATGTGCAAGATTTCAGGCGAATCCCAAGTGAAGTCATCTAGACTCAGCAATGAAGATTCTGCAATACTTGAAGGGAACACCTGACGCAGGGTCATGGTATCCTATTGATGATAATCTGATTCTAACGGGTTATTCTGATGTTGATTATGCAGGATGCATAATAGATTGAAAGTCAACTTCCGGAACATGTCAGTTCCTAGGCAACAAGCTGATATTATGGTGCTCAAAGAAACAGCATTCAGTGGCGACGTCCAATACTGAAGCTGAGTATATGGCTGCTGGAAGTTGCTGTGCCCAGATCCTTTGACTTCGACAACAACTGCGAGATTATAGAATTACTCAAGATGAAGTGCCCATCTACTGCGACTCCACTAGTGTAATTGCTATAACTCAGAATCCAGTTCTTCATACGAGATGCAAGCACGTGGACATTCGACACCACTTCATCAGAGACCATGTCGAAAAGAAGGATATCAGGATGGAGAAGATCCATACTGACAAGCAAAGGGCAGACATACTGACCAAACCACTAGCTGAGAACAGATTCATAGAATTATCAGTCGAACTAGGTCTACTGGCTCCTGCTGACTCGAGTCAGTGAGAGAAGTCAGTACGACATGTCAGATGTCAGACTCAGTACCTTGATTTAGTCGGGTGAATCATACAATACACAGTAAGGGGGAACATGGTATCATCTGTACCACAAAGATTCTCCTGAGTCATTACGGTAACCAGCTGATCGTAAAACTGAAGAGGTTTGCGTAGTTAGTTTCTTTAATATTCACAGAGGCATGCTCGCATTTAATAACTCAGTCGTTTGCATTCAGTAGCATGACTTGCATTTATTTCCCGCCATAAATATTTAAGGTTTAAGTCAGCAGAAAATCGTTCTCATTTAAAATACTTATCCTTTAATGCTGCCTGCAGCGCATTTAATGCATGTCTTCTCACCTTACTCTATCTGCGCTTATCTTACGTGGGTCTAGATTAGAGGCGGCTAAGTAATCATTCCTTTTATAACATCAGATCACAGTCGTCACAGAAATGCGAGATTTTATAACAACCGTCTGATCAAAAACCCTTGTTATTCAAATCTTATAAAATCTTACCTTTTCACTCTAATCTCATCTTTTTCGCCATTCACGCAATTCAGAGCTTTTCAAGCATTCCGATTTACTACATCAATCTCTTTCTCGTCTGCTTAAATTTTCTTCAAGCTCTATGATTACGGTAAATTTCTTAACTATCTGCAACTATTGATCTAACTTACTCTATTTTCAAGTGCTAACGTGCTTTTTGCAGATATCTATGGCGATTGTCATGACCCCACCCAACATCAAGGAGATCATCCTCTCCACGGTTCTCTTTGAACCCACGATGGTATTCCATTAGGAGGAGCTTCCGTTCTTAGAGCCCATCTTCTCGGCTCTAGAAGCGTCCGACCTGAAGCTTCTGATGACAAAGCACCCTAGAGCTTATCTACCCCGTCAAGTGGTAGAGTTTTTCTACAACTGGCGTTCCGTGAAGGATACGGACGGGGAGGTGACGTTGATCGGCTACATGAGGGAAGTGGCCCCTCAAAAGTGGGAATCTAGCAGCGCCGACATCATCGTTGCGGAGGCTTTGAAGTCCTCCTTTGAACTATCGGATTTCGGGATTTCTCCTATGGGCTACAAGGAGACAGAGCTCAATGCATACGTCCACCGCTTCTGTGGACGGGACGATATCTCCTTCAAGTCTGCCCTGCCGAAGAACCAACTCCTTTCAGAGTACAGGGGCCTCGTCTACGTCGTCATCCACATATTGACGAGCACCGTCAGTTCCTTCGACCAACTGTCCAAGCCTCGACTCCAACTGATGATGGCAATAGCTGATGGAGTCCAGGTGAACTGGAGAAAGTTCTTTCTGGCCAAGCTAAAGGCTCAGGCGCAGAAGTTTGCAGCCACTGAGTCAGGAGAGAGAAGACTGATCAATGTGGGCAAACTATTATACGGGACCAAGGTGTCCGTACTGATAGAAGACTCGGTGATGAATCATGTGTCATTCGCTAATTCTAAGTACTTCGATCGCAAGCTCATTAAGTTCAAGACTAGAGCAGCGGACGAGAAGTCCATCGAACGTGGAGCATCTGAGCTCAAGAGATCATCTACTGATCTGCCTCCACGGGCCGATCAGCCAAAGCGGAAGAAGCTCTCCAAGGCTGGAGCTTATAAGGCTCCCGCGAAGCCTGCTTCCCCTCCACCACCTCGGGAGGAGGAGCTACTGGACGCTGATACCGGCATTGAAGGTGCCACGCTGAAGGATAAGGTACAGCGGGTCAGTACGGATGAGACTCAGCCGGAGGAAGTTGAAGAACCAGCTGCTGAGGTCTCCTCCGAATAGTCATCGACTGTGCAGATGACTCGTCTCCGTGCCACAGGAGAAGTCGCCGCACAAATTCCTGAGATCTCTTCGCATCAGGACTTGGTCGACATCGCGATCAGGGCTAGGACTCAGATGTTGCTGAGGTTCCTTAACTGGGACATTCTTGCAGAGCTTATCCAGCAACACTCTGCTCTATCCCTACTGGTAGAAGAACAAAGTCTGCAGTTAGCGATTGGGTTTGGGGAACCCGCTGACATCGCGTCTTTCGAGGACCTACGCTCAGCCATGTTATATCTTCTGGAGTTGAGGTCCTCCCCACAGACTGCCAGGAGCCCATCGCCGCCTTCTCATCACGATGATGATGATGATGATGAACAGGCACCACCCAAGGATGCAGAACAGGGAGATTCTGCTGAGGGAAAGTCTCCCAGCGAGAAGGGCGATTCACCACCACCACCTCCTGAATCAGGTGCCGCCCCAGTTGCTTCAACCAACAGGAAGCAACAACTCGCCGCCTTAGAGCAGAGGCTCGGAACCTCGTTTTATCAGATCAAACCCATCGGTTCTGTGTCCTCAAAGTCTGTCAACCGCGCAATCAGAAAGCAAGGAGACAAGAACCGTCTCCTGGCTAAGGACATCCATCTAAAATGGGAGCAGTACACCAAGGCGCAGACGGAGAAGGTTGATGGACTTGCGAGCGCAGTCAAGAAGGTCTCAGACGCTCCTACTCCCAATATACAGGAGATCGTCGAGGCTGCGCTGGCAGCTCAGAAAGCAGACTTGGCTGCTCAATGTCAGCAGCTACTCGAAGCCCAGCATAAGAAGTTTGCTGAGCAGCTGTGTGCGAGCTTAGCCACAGTCCAGACTACCATGGATGAACGCAACAGGATGGCCACCTCTAGTGTGCAGAGTGCCTTAGAGACTCAGGCGGGCGCCCTGAAGCTGATCCAAAAAGAGATGACTGATTCTCACGACGCATCGCTTCTGAAGCTAAGAAACGAAGCAGAGGCTCACATTCGCCAAATCCGCAAGGATCAGGAGGAGGATTGGGTCCATTATTATGATGCTTTCGGAGATTTCAACACCACCACCACTTCCATCAAGTCCACCATCTACGACCTTCAAAAGGAAGTAGCGGCTATCAGGACCCTTCTGACCCCGGCTGCTGATGATGCCAAAAAGGGGGAAGAAAGGGAAGGGAGACCTCTGGTGGGTGGTCAGTTAGAAGAAAGGGAAGTCCTCAAGGGGGAAAGTTCAGCAGCATAGGTTGGAACCAGCTCTGTTCCCCCTCCCCAAGTCCAAATCCCTCAAGTCCAAACTACTTAGCTGCCCGAGCCGGTTGGAGGATCATGAGAAGGATCCTCGGCTCAGGCGCAGCACATTGAGGAGGTCGCTCAATTTGTCGACCAGGAGGATGAGCCCCTGCCGCCTCAAAGGCCCGGGAAGGAGAAAGCTACTGAGTCTACTCCACCTCCTTCCCCGATGCCCAAATTCAAAACAAGAGCGAAGTAGGAGGAACACGACAAGAGGGTGGCTCAGCTCCTCCAGGATCAGTTGGATTATGAGATGAGATTGGAGGAAGAGGCTCAGAAGCCTAAGAAGAAGAAAAGAGTGATAGTTGACAGGATGTCTAAGAGTCATGCTAAGAAGATATTGGATGAGCAAAAGAAGAAGGCTCAACACTCTGCTGATGAGCCTGATGACTCGGAGACTGACAACCTGCCACTTGCTCAGAGATTAAAGAAAATCTCTAATCTTACACCTGAGCAGGAGGTAGAAGACAAGGCAACCTGGGAGGCTACGCAACAAGGGCTAAATCTCCGGAGAGGAGATAAGAGAGCTGCAGCCTTAAGGGAGAAGAAGAGGTTGGAGGACCTGACCAAAATCATTGATCTTACTGACAAAATAGCCAGAGAGCCCATCCTCGATAAGAGTAAACAAGTTCCGAGGACATCTAAGTTCTTCCGGCGAGGTGCCCAGAAAGCCTATCTCAAGAAGACTCCGCACTGCCGAGTAGACAGATGGATCCCCTGGAATCTGAACGAGGAGTGGGAGGAGCTGAAGATCGATTTCATAAAGGCATACTATGTGTGGCAGTACTATCCTGCTGAAGTGTCGCCATCTGATCTCTTCGACAAGTTCATCTATCAGTACGACGCGAACTTCAGAGCTCAGATCAAGTTACTTCTATTCAAGGAGAAGCTGCTACTCACTACTCCTGCCTACCACCAGCTGACTCCTCCCATGACTACTCGTGGAGTTATTTGCACGAAGGAGATCGAGGATGAGGTCGAGACTGCTACGCGTCACAATGATTTAGATCCTTTGCAGCCAGCCGATCTCGGTGACATCCAAACCCTCAGAGCGAGAATATATAAATCTTATGGGTTGGAGCCTCCAGCTGCTAAGTCTGTAGAGTTTAAAGCCAAGATCAAGAAGTTCAGACGTTAGCAGTAGATGATCCTTATCTTTTGTAATAGAACATAGACTGACTCTAACCTCACCTCCTATATATATAACATCAGTTCTTTGCTTGGCCAGACAACTACTCATTGTCTTATGGCTGTGTTTATTTATTTAACACAACTGATTACTGAAGTGATCTGACACACACACGTAACCTATCTTTCTCTGATATGCCTATCTTTTATCTGCTGATTACCCTATTTTTACTGCTCAGTTTTACTGAAGTCTTTTGGGTCAGTAGTTTAGTACTTAGTGGTTTTGGTATCATCAATTAGGGGGAAATTGTTGGGTTATGAGTCAGTGGTTGATTTAATCATCACTTAGAGGGTACTCTATTTTATTATCAGTAGTTCTTGTATTAGGACTTGCTTATCTTTCGGTAATGGGGGAAATCATAGTGTTTTAGTACTATGGAATAAAAGATCCCAAAACCTGTCTTTGTACCCTTAGTGTAGTGTCTTTCAGACTAGATGATGTAATAGGCTAGACTGTTCTTATTTTCATTATCTGTTTTTTCTAAGTCCTGTAAGGGGTATTTGTTGGTCTGAACTTCAGTAGGAAGTTAAATTCCAGAACCCCACGTCATCAGTATGTAAGAGCTCGTGTTCACAGGTCTCCAACTGACTCACATCAGTAGAAGATTTCTCATTAGCTGACCCTCCAGTAGAAGAACGCAGGACAGAGCTCAGTACCTTCACAGTCATCAGCTGCCTACACTTAGTAGAAGATCCTTTATCAGCCGACTCAGACGAAGAAGACAGTGATCGTGTCGGATCTACTGTATCCGACAGGAAATGACCCGACTTTTAACATCATTCGAAAGTCAGCAAAAGATCATACGAGGATGAGTGAGAGTCAACTCAGATGAAGACTGATGTCTGATAAGTCTCACCTACCACAAACCTCGACCAATGAGAAGCAGTCTAAGCCTTACCTGCTCTGACCAACTAAAGCTGCTCTCATGCACAGTGACCAACTGCTCTGCGACACTATTTCGAACATATGGCCGTTTTCCTTGGACGTTTGTGACACGTGACATCGTCCCCTCCAACGGACAAATGCCTGGGTCACGACTATAAATAGAGAAACTTTTCCGAGCTCAACGCACTGGATATCAAAGGGATTTCAAGCTCAAGCATTCAAAACTCTCTAGCGCATTCAAGAAGATCCAACGAAGAACTTGCTTATTAGAATATCCTTAGTTCTTCTCTCTAGAGTTTTTCTTTAGATCCCTCTTCTCTATATAAGCTCCATTGTTATATCCATAGCTTAGAACCTTCGAAGGAGTTCACTTTCGTGACTGTTCTTATTGTAAGAACTCCTTCATAGTTGGAGAAAATCCCCTCCCCTTCAAACTTCGGTTTGGATTGTAAAGTCGCTAAGGACTATAACTTAGAAGGGTCTGTCCAGTGCACAAATACCTTGCTGAGGCTTGCTCAGATTAATCAACAATACCTCCTGTTCAGCAGGACCGTGGACATAGGATCTTGCGTATCCGAACCACGTTAAAAATTGCTTGTGTCATTTATTATTTTATTGCATTGGTTTCAAACTCTCTCACAAATTCATACTTTGCATAAAACGTATTTAAAAGTGCACTAGGCAAAACTATTTGGTTTGCGAAAAATATGTTTTCAAATCGAGACGAAGTCTATCGGGCCCTACACATATCCGCACTAACTCTCGACTTGAGGATTTAATACTGACAAAAGTCAGTAGAAGAAACTCAGTAGTTGAGTCCTCTGACCCGCGATCAGAAGGTTAATACTAACAAAAGTCAGTAGAAGAAACTCAGTAGTTCGCTAGAGCTTTGAATGCTTGAATAGTTTTTTTTCTAGTCTGTTCATCGCTTGAAGATATATCTCTATTTATAGTCTTGACTTATGGAAAGATCCGTTGGAAGAGACCTAGCCACATGTCAAAAAACGGCAAGGAAAATGGTCATCTCTAATTTGAACGTTACTGTAGAGATTCTTTCTTTTTCAGTCTTGAGGGCAATTTTATATGAATGCAAGTACAGTGCTGGCAACTCCTTGTGAGGGTTGTTCAAACTCCAAAGTAGATGCTGAGTTCACTTCCTCTGATACCTTAGACACTTTATATTGAGTGGTCCTATACTGACATTCTTCCGAGATGTTTAGTTCACTTGCCGATTCATCCAATATTCAGTAGGTTCTGAGCAACCTTATTGATTCTCCAGTGCTGATTCCGTTCGGTCGAAAGAAGCTGCGCTATAGAGCCTATCAGCTACTGAATTCTAGCTAGCCTACTGAGTTCCTAACAATTGAACTCAACTAAGCTATTACATTATAAGGTTTCATCATTCAGTAATGTTTTGGGATCTTCAAATCTTATCAAACTGAATCACATTCCCAACAATTTTCCCCTATTTGATGATGGCAAAACCTATTACAATCTATATAACTCATATAATGAGGATAACACATAGAAAGAATAAGCAACAATGAACAAGTGTGAGTGTGTGTCTTGATCACTGAATTGATCAGTAGTGTTGAGTAATAAACATAGCCTTTGCGACAATGAGTTGTTGTCTCTACCAAAAAGGTGATATTAATTTCATTCATTGATAAGAGAATTAAAAATACAAAAATCAATCTATCACTATCAATATCAGAACTAGGACTTGTCAGCTGGTCTTGTTGAATCTCTGAAGTCTACTTTGAAATTTGTTGACTTAGCCTCGGGCGGATTAAGACCATATGACATATAGACATTGGCTCTAAAGTTCTTGATCACTGTCTGGCCTTTGGTTCATTCAGATCTAAGGATTTCTTGTAAATAGCAAAACTTTTTTATTCCTTGATCTCCTTCATACACATGTTCCGTTCTAAATTCTTACGAGGAGGAAGAGCTTGCTACTCTCGTGCTTTCAAGAGGAGTCCTTGATTGTCAAGAATGGTTAGAACATAGGCATAATGAGTTGGTTCATATTGAGTTAGAAAATCTTTGAACAACTGATCTGCATCAACTGACTTCTTGTAGATCTGCCATATGTAATATCACTTGATAAATTCAATCTTGATTTCTTCACACTTTTGATTGAGCTCCCAAGGTATCCAATTGTCTATATGAGGGTGTAAGACATGCTTAAGCTGATTCTTTGACGTGTCTCGTTTGTAGAACTTAGATGTAGTGGGAATATTCATGTCTTTGATTGGTATTCATTCTTTAGCCTCTTTCTATGTCTTCAGTCTCAAAGTTTCCAGATAAGTTCATCTCAATCTTTCTTTGGCCTCTTGGACTTGTCTGGCTTCAACAGTAATATAAAGTCCTTTCTCACATGCATCACATAAGGCTTTCTGCTCGGCCTCTTGTTCCTTGGTCAGCTTGGATGTAGGAACATTATTTTCAGGTGTAGTTCAGTTTCAACTTTTGAGTCCTTATCTTCAACTTATTTGGATTTTTGAACTTCTTTAGCTTTCTCAGCTTCTTTGGCTTTTGCAGCCTCTGTTCGAGTCATTCTAGGAATCACAGACTTCGTTCTTCTTGGCATATCTGATTTTATCGGTATAGACTTCTTCTTAGACTTGGTCTTAGCCTCTTCCTTAGCTTGAAGTCGTCTGGACATTTCTTTGTCATAAGCTTCTTGCTCATCATAATTCTTGAATTTTGGCGAAGTAGGGGATCGCTTGGCTTTCTTCTTGCCCTTGGCGGCTGAACGAATTGTCTCTTCTTCTTCATATCATCCGACTAATCTGCAAATTCAGCTACTTCATTGACCATAGCCTGAGCTGAGAATCCTTCTCCTGATCCTCCAGCTATAAACATCAGCTTATCTGCTTCAGTTCCTTCCCCCTTATTCCCTCCCCTGTGTTTCCCTCCCCTTGATATGTAATGACTTCAACTTTTATTTCTTTGCTACTTCCTTCCCCTTCTTTGGCATCATCAAATGTAGATATCAGTATAGACGGGTAGTCACCTTGCTGGAAAGAGTTTCAACCTTATTCTAAACTACATTAACTCGGGAATCCACATCATGGACTGCATCAGTATATCTTTCCCTTTCTTCGTCATCCTCAGTCCTAATGATTTTCAGTCAACTTTGTAGTTCTCATTTTGTTTCAGTGACTTATCACGTAGGTCCACATATTCATTTTTCAGCAACTGCATTGCAGATGCCTGCTGAGTCAGCACCTATTGCACACTAAATGTGGCCAATATATTGCACTGTTGGGTATGTGATTCAATGTTGTAAGATTTGAAGATCCCAAAACCCCTTAGCTGAATGATGAACCTTGATAATGTAATAGCTTAGTTGAGTTCAGCATTTTAGGAACTCAGTGGGCTAGCTAGAGCTCAGTAGCTGATAGGTTCAGTAGAGTTATCTTTTGTTAGCCGGATGAACTCAGTTGGGTATCTTAGAACCCACTGAATCAGTAAAGAAATTCGAGCCAAGTACTGAAATCTCAGAAGAATGTCAGTAGGAGACAATTGAGTACAAGTGTCTGAGGAATCCGAGGAAGTCAACTCAGCATCTGCTTTGGAGTTTGAAACAAGCCTCACCAACTCCCTAACCTTGACCAATGAGGAATTGACAACACGGTACTTGCACTGACAGAAAGCGGCTCCTTAGAATGAAAATGAGAGAATCTCTACAGTGATATTCAAATTCTAGATGGCCTTTTTCTTGGCATTTTCGACAAGTGTCTAGACTCCCTCCAATGGATCTATTCATGAGTCGAGATTATAAATAGAGAATATTCTTCATGCAGAGAAGATATCGGGAACCAAAGAATTCAAGCATTCAAAAGCTCTAGCAACCAAATAGTACACTCAACGAAGAACTCATACTTAGCGAGATAATTCTTAGTTCTTCACTCTAGAGATCCATTGTTCCCTTTCTCTATTCTAAGCAATCTTTGTAAGATCTCAAGCTTAGAAAAATCGAAGGAGTTCAGATCGTTAAAATGTTCTTATTGTAAGAACTCCTTCTTAGTTGGAGAAAATCAAACCCCGTGTTTGAACTTGTAAAGTCACTAAGACTATAACTAGAGTATCTGTCCAGCATACAGAACGACTGAGACTTGCTTAGTATAAGTAATCAAGAACTCCTGCTTTGTTCAGGATAGTGGACGTAGGATCCAGCGTATCCAAACCACTTTAAAAACTATTTGTGTTCATTTACTATTTTATTGATTTCCTGTTCATACTGCATTCAACTGATCTTTAAAAATCACACTCAACATAAAACGTGTTTTCAAAACTGAGACGAAAATTATTTTGGGCCTACACTTCCTCATTCTTCTCTACTGAATTACTGTTTACTGACTGAAGTCAGTTGATAGAGACTCATTAGTCAAAGATTCTCTCCCCCCGACACCTGAAGGCTTGTCTCTGGACCAACATGCACTCGTCTATTATATTCAACATATTAGATATGACTATAGGAAGCTTCTCAGCATACAATTTGGTTTGATCTTCAATGAGCTTATGAAATTGTGTTGTGAGATTAGTGTTCTGCAATTTCGAGTGCCTTGGAGAGGATCGCGTCAATAGCAAGAGTGATCGGAGTACTGATCCTCTGTATTTCACTTGTTAAGGCATCGAGTTTGGTTGTCTGATCCTTAGTGTATTGGGATCACTTGATATGAACATCCTTTTCCAGGAGTCTATTCTTGTCTCCTTACCGTTTAAGGCCTGTTGGGATTTTGTATACTGAAAGCAAATTTTATGCTTGTATACAATGTGTTTTGTCCCTACCACTATTTTATTCTCCTATCTGATAAATATGTATATTTGCACATGTTATCCTTTATCTTGTATAAAAGTTAGATTTGTGTGGTGTGTCGGGTATCACAGAAGACAACACAAATTGGTTGAACTGACAAGATATAAACGAGTTATCACGGTGAGACAACTTAAGGATAAGTTGTCGGTTTAAGCTGCAGTTTAGATAAGAAGTGGCTTGTCTTAGCTGCTTGTCTTTACTGGTACACTTAAGGTGGTCTATTGACGGATCACAGTGAGATGTGTTCTCCTAACTGACATTAGTGGAGAACCAAGATCTCGGTGACTTAGCTGGTCTTAAGCTTGGTAAGACTTCAGCTGAGTGCATTTAGCTATCTATCACTTTGACCTACTATGGTGAACGTCATCGCGACCGGATCTACGTATCTTGGGTGTTAGTAGTTATTTGTGGCTCAGGCTGTTTGTTTGTATCTTGCAGCCGTATCCTAGTAAAATGGGTTGATAATATCCCCCGAGGAACTCGAAAGGATTAGCACACTAAACCCGACCGGTTGATTAAGTTCAGGTGTGTTAATAAGGTCGAGTGGTACTACTCAGGAATATAAGATGTTAATTAATTTAAGCTGTCAGTGAGCTTAATTAATTAACAGATATTTCTATCTTAAATACGGAGATCGATTAAGTCTGAAATACAAGCCCTTGCTCAATTTGGGATAAAGGGGTAGGTCAGCACGGATTCTCTAGTGGAATGAATCTGTGTTTATTAATTAATTTTGCTCTGGGCTGAGCATGAATAATTAATTAATTTGAGGCCCAACTTTATTTCTTGTATTGGATCTCTGATCTGGCCCAATTAGTTGTCTAGTTATTTATTGTCTCTCAGAAATCATTATTAATGGATTAATGTATTTTTTACATTATTTAATAATGTTATTTACTGGAATTAATTGGCTGGGCCAATTAATTGATAAATATTAGTAGCCCAGTGGATTAATTAATTATATTATGGGCTAATTATTTGAAAGCCCATTAGGAATATAATTAAATTAATGGGCTATAAATATATTAATATTATATTGGCTTTTGAAGCATATATGTATTAGTATTCTGTTCAGAAACAGAACACATACATTCACAATTTTTGAAAAACGTGCGTGAGTGTAAGGAGAGACAGAAATCTTACTTTCTCCTGTTCTCTGACCACCCAGAGGGAGAAAAAGGCCTGGACACAGATCAGAAGATCTGACACGGGAGCAACAATCAAAGCTGCGACAACATACGAAGGAGGAAGGTATCGTTTCTAACCCTCAATTATCCTTTAATTGGTATCAGAGCCTGGTTTAGGCTCTGATTGTTGTTGTTAGGTGTATGATTAGGGTTCAATTCCGTCGTTATCGGGTTAATTTTCGTGTTTGGGGCGGCCTGCGAGCCATTGTTTTGACCCCGTTGTAACGTTTTTCTCGTGAGAAAATCCACGAGTAGTTGATAGGACCAATGTGTTATGTGATTGTACTGTTATTGTACTTTAATTGATCCGAGATGCACAAAAATCGAGGCGCGACGCGCGGAAGGATGGAAAAGGTCAAAACCCTAGTTTCTGGCAGAACACGACCGCCGACTTGCGGTGGCGCGTGGAGGCGCATGCCAAATTATTTTTCCGATCCTTTCGGATAGTTTTGTTCGTTATTTTGTTAGCTTCGTTTGGATAGGTTGCAAGACCCATTCCGATTTCTGGTCTGGCCGGAATAGCGTCGGAAAGGATAAGTGGTCGTGCTGTCCAGAAAAGCCCCAAATCGCAGCGAAAACCATAGTTTTCTAGGGCTCCGCCGCATCTTGCGGCGGAGATTCCCAGCGCGTCCGATGTCTGATCGACGATCGGCTTGAATCGTTGGATTCCTCGTCACACAAGCTTCTTGTTGATACGTCGTATGGGATCATCCAATCCCGGATGCGACCAGAATCGATGTCTGAAGTTCGATGCTCACAACGAATTTTTTCGGCTAATCATTTCAAAATTGAGGGAAATTGTTGGACGATTTCGGCCGGAATCCGTTCAATTGCATCTAAGGATCATTACCCATGCATCAATTGAACGAATCGCAGATCGAAAAGAGGTAATTTAGCACCGGTAGAGCCGGCGGCGACAGGTTGCACAATCGCGCAGAACCTGTCGCGGTGGCGGAAATCGCCGGCCGTTTGGCACGGCCCAGACATCTGGACGACGTCAAGGGGTAGCGGGGATGGTGGCAGAGGGTCGGGGACGGCCGAGGACAGCGCGGCGGCGCGCGTCTGCGGCGACAAACGCGCTGCGCACAGGCGAAGATCTGCGCCACTGCAGGTGGCGTCTTGGAGTGGGGCTGCCGGTTCTCGGCTCGCCGTCGTCCGACGTACTCCTAGGTGCCGGCGGCCGGTAGAGAACCAGCCTACAGCGGCGGCGGCAGAAACTTGAAGATGACGCTGACGTGGCGCGCTACGTCAGCCCTTGCTGACTGGTCTGCTACGTGTCTGCCACGTGGCAGACCCCCTGATGACGTGGCGACGATAGTTGTTGATGCAGTTTTTGACGAAATTTTCAGATTCGAAGATTTTGAAGATCGAAGAGCTGTATTTTGATCGGGCAATGTAATAGTTAGGAATTACGTGTTTTAAAGCCCGATAACAACGTTTTAAATTTCCTATTTGCGCATTTATTTATTATTATGCTTTAGCATGCGATTATGTGATTAATAGCGCTTAGAAAAGCATGTAAATAGGATTTACGTCTTATTAAATCATGTTTTATTTTTCGCGAGCACGTTTTATTATGTGCGCTTAGAAATTGCATGCTTTATGAATTATGTGGATATGCATGATTCAAAACGAACCTTTTGAAGAAAAAGACTAACCAATAATAAATTAAATATTTAATTGGATTCCATTTAAATTGGAAATTAAATGTTTAACCGGACCTCCATTAATTGAACCCTACACAAAAGTGGAACAATTATATGAGTAAACGCTCACCTGAGTGGCTTGCTTTTATTTTTGAACCACGAGTTTTGTGAGATGGGTTTTCTAATGTAATATTTAATTATTATTGAGTAGTGGGAGCGAAGCCGTAAACGTCCACATGAGTGGCTTGCGTGCCTAGTAAACACGAGTACTCTAGCAGATAATAATTAAATAAGATGGCTAATTAAATCAAATTGAAAGCGGTATGGTTCGCGTAAGTATGCCAATTTCGAGAATTTGATGTTAATTCGGCCAAATTAATGGTCAAAGCTTAGATGTCACCGCGAGTACAACTTCCTGGGAAGTCCCTTTCCGCGTTTTAATATTAATAGTGACATGGTCCAGAGATATCGGATTATTAATTCCATTCATCTTAAGAACCTAGGCGTGGATTGAAATTAAAGAGCTAGGTATATAGCTTGGTCTAGGGGTACACGAGTAAATGTCCACCTGAGTGGCTTGCGAGTGTGATCTCTAGGGCTATTAGAGTATTTAACATCATTGGTTTTTCAAAAGGTTACAATGATGGTTAATTACGAATTATGTGCAAATATTAACTTTATACATGCTTTTCAAATTATATTTTTCAGATATGTCTGTTCGAATTATTTCGAGTTCCTAAACAGTCTCACCAACCAAACCCTAACGGGTTTAACAAATTTTTAAATAATTTGATAGAGTGGAAGAGATATCTTACCGCTCCCAATAAAAGCTCAGCAAAGGTCCTATAAGAACTTCTGTTTTAGGACCGCTATGTCTAAGAACGAGTTTACTATGAGTATGTTACTCAAATCTCTGGTAGCGGTCAAAGAGTTTATAGGAAAGGGCAAGAGTGCTCAAGTCTTGAATATCCCTAGTAGTTCAAGGAATCCTCCGAAAGGCGGAAACCAGAAAAAGAGCAGAAAGGGTGGACATTTCAAGAAGAGCAGTGGGAGTAAGAAGACGGCCCTTACCGACGACATGCGAATGTCAAAGGAGAAAGGAAGGTTCTTCAAGAGTGATAAGAAAGGACACTGGAATAATTATAATCCAGATGTCAAGGCAAAACAGAAAGAGACGCGAGTTGCTCTTGTAACTGAAACTGTTCTAGTTTCCTCTTCTAACCACGAATGGGTAGTGGATTCGGGGGCAACTGATTAAGTTTGTTACACCTTTCAAGGTTTCTTGCAGAAAAGGCAATTGAGCAAATTGCGAGGTGGTAGTCTCAATGGGCAATGGATCGAAAGTTCCTGCAATTGCCATTGGAGATTTAAATCTATCTTTTGATAGTTCTGTTTTAGCATTTAAAGAAGTTTAATATGTGCCTGAGTTTAGGTGAAACATTATTTCTGTTTCAAAACTCTACACCATGGATGGTTATAAATCAAGTTTTTGATAGTGAAGTTTCTATCATGAAAGACGATGATTTTATATGTGGTGGACTATTAAACGGACCTTTATATACTATTACTTGTAAACCACGTTGTTCTGTTAATATTGCTTCCTCATCATCAAATCCTAAGAAGAGGAAAGAATCTTCTAAGGTAAATCAAACTTATCTGTGGGACTTAAGACTAGGTCACATCAATCTTAACAGGACTAAAAGGTTGGTGGAATATGGATTATTGGAGTCTCTCCAAGTTGAATCATTTCCAACTTATGAAACCTGTTTGGAAGGAAAGATGATGACTAGGCCTTTCAAGGCAAAAGGTTATAAAGCCACAGAAGTATTAAGTTTGATACATTCCGACTTGTGTGGGTCTATGTCTACACAAGCTCGTGGAGGGTATGAGTAATTCGTCACATTTACTGACGATTACTCGAGGTATGGATATGTTTACCTTCTTCGCCACAAGTTGGATTGTTTTGAAACCTTTAAGGAATTCAAGGCAGAAGTGGAGAAGAAGCTAGGTAAAGAAATCAAAACACTACGATCTGATCGTGGTAGGGAATACCTATCCAACGAGTTCAAGGACTACTTGACAGAATGTGGGATTACATCCCAGCTGACAGCACCGGGCACGCCTCAGCAGAATGGTGTGTACGAGAGAAGGAACCGAAGTCTCTTAGAGATGGTTCGGTCGATGATGAGTTATGCAACTTTGCCAGTTTCCTTTTGGGGATATGCCCTAGAGACTGCAGCATACTTGCTGAACCATGTGTCTTCCAAGTCGGTACAAAAGATCCCTTTCGAGTTGTGGAGCAGGCACAAACCCAGTATGCACCACTTAAGGATTTTGGGTTATCCTGCTTATGTGCTAAATAGGCAGGTCGACAAATTGGAATCACGTTCAGAAGTGATGTTGTTCATAGGGCATCCGAAGGAAACGAAGGGTGGATACTTTTATGATCCTAAAGAACAGAAGATCGTTGTTAGCCCTAACGCTCGGTTCTTAGAAGAGGATTACATTAGTAACCATAAATCTCGAGTCGACATCATCCTTGAGGAATTACAGGGTGGTCGAGTTCCACTTGAATAGCCAGTTGTGCAAGATAGTACTCCACGAGTAAGCGCACAATGTTAACACGGATACCGACACTCTTCGACGTAGTGGGAGGGTGATATTTACACCTGATCGGTATATGTTCACTGGGGAGACGTTTGATCATCTCCCGGCAGATGAACAAGATACCGTGGATCCCTGGACTTATAACGAAGCAGTGGGAGATGTAGATGCAGATTCCTAGCGAATCGTCATGGACTCAGAATTTAAGTCCATAATTAAATGGATGTATACGAGATCACTGAACTACTTGAGGGCTGCAAGGCTATTGGTAGTAAGTGGGTATACAAGAGAAGAGAGAGCACCGAATGAAGAGATCATGGCGTTTAAGGCCAGGCTAGTGGCGAAGGGTTTTACCCGAAAGAAGGTATCAATTACGAAGAGACCTTCTCGCCTGTAGCAATGATCAAGTCCATTCGGATTCTCGTTGCCATAGCAGTTCACATGAAACTAGAGATCTGGTAAATGTATGTCAAAACCGCATTCCTAAACAGTCACCTTAAAAAAGGTAGGGACATCTACATGAAACAGCCAGATGGTTATGTGAAGGAGGGCGAAGAGCATCTAGTTTGGAAGCTTAAGAAGTCTATTCATGGACTTAAGCAAGATTTCCGATTATGGCACCATCGTTTTCGACGAGGTAGTCAAATCCTATGGATTTGTATCCTGTCCTAACGAGGTGTGTGTACAGTATTTGTGTTAACGGATCAGGGGTGTTTCTTGCATTTATGTAGATGACATCCTTCTAATTGGAAACAATGTTGAAGTGTTATCAGACGTAAAGACGTGGTTATCCGCGCAGTTTCAAATGAAGGACTTAGGTGAAGTTGCTTACATCCTTGGGATTTATCCGAGATCGCCAGAAAAGGATATTAATCTTGTCACAAGCGTCCTACATTGACACTATTATTGCTCATTTTAGCATGCAAAATGCCAAGAGAGGTTCAGTACCTTTCAGACATGGCATTTTTTCTATCCAAGAATCAGTGCCCTAAAAAGCCTGAAGAGATAGAAAGTATAAGGCTAGTACCATATTCTTCCGCTGTCGGTAGCCTCATGTATGCGATGCTTTGTACGAGAGAAGATATCTCATATGCTGTAGGCATGGTCTCAAGATATCAGTCTAACCCTGGAAAGGAATACTGGACTGCGGTCAAGCATATTCTCAAGTACCTTAAACGGACTAGAGATTATAAGCTTGTTTACCAGTCAGACAGTCTAGTGTCTTTGGGTTATACAGAATCGGATTTCCAAGCTGACAGAGAGGAGAAGAAGTTTACCTCGGGTTATGTGTTTACCTTGGGAGGTGGATCCATTTCATGGAGGAGTGCAAAGTAGAAATGCATTGCGGACTCAACCATGGAAGCAGAGTATGTGGCTGCTTCAGAAGCTTCGAAAGAGGCAGTTTGACTCAAGAATTTCTTCCTGGATCTTGATATTGTTTAGAATTTGCCTAAGGCGATCATGATTTATCGTGATAATGCGGGTGCAGTGACAAATTCTAATGAACCTAGATCTCACAAGGCGTTTAAACACATAGACAGGAAGTACCACATTATACGAGTATTCATAAATCGAGGTGACATGGTGATTGACAAAATTGGAACTGAAGTCAACCTAGCTAATCCTTTCACGAAGAACTTACCACTCCCGGCTTACGAGAAGCATGTTCGTGGCTTAGGGATGGTAGAGATGCCCCCCACTTAGGACTATGCAGTGATAGATAGGATAGATAGCTAAGATATAGCTAGGTACTAGTTTGTACCTAGATAGCTTAGATATAGTTGAGTACTAGTTTGTACGTAGAACTGACACATTGTATACTAAAAGTTTACTTTAGTATAAGTGGGAGAATTGTTGGGATTTTGTATACTGGAAGCAAATTTTATGCTTGTATACAATGTGTTTTGTCCCTACCACTATTTTATTCTCCTATCTGATAAATATGTATATTTGCACATGTTATACTTTATCTTGTATAAAAGTTAGATTTGTGTGGTGTGTCGGGTATCACAGAAGACAACACAAATTGGTTGAACTGACAAGATATAAACAGTTATCACAGCTGAGACAACTTAAGGATAAGTTGTCGGTTTAAGCTGCAGTTTAGATAAGAAGTGGCTTGTCTTAGCTGCTTGTCTTTACTGGTACACTTAAGGTGGTGTATTGACAGATCACAGTGAGATGTGTTCTCCTAACAGAGCTTAGTGGAGAACCAAGATCTCGGTGACTTAGCTGGTCTTAAGCTTGGTAATACTTCAGCTGAGTGCATTTGGCTATCTATCACTTTGACCTACTATGGTGAACGTCATCGCGACCTGATCTACGTATCTTGGGTGTTAGTAGTTATTTGTGGCTCAGGCTGGTTGTTTGTATCTTGCAGTCGTATCGTAGTAAAATGGGTTGATAATATCCCCTGAGGAACTCGAAAGGATTAGCACACTAAACCCGACCGGTTGATTAAGTTCAGGTGTGTTAATAAGGTCGAGTGGTACTACTCAGGAATATAAGATGTTAATTAATTTAAGCTGTCAGTGAGCTTAATTTATTAACGGATATTTCTATCTTAAATACGGAGATCGATTAAGTCTGAAATACAAACCCTTGCTCAATTTGGGATAAAGGGGTAAGTCAACACGGATTCTCTAGTGGAATGAATCTGTGTTTATTAATTAATTTTGCTCTGGGCTGAGCATGGATAATTAATTAGCTTTATTTCTTGTATTGGATCCCTGATCTGGACCAATTAGTTGCCTAGTTATTTATTGTCTCTCAGAAATCATTATTAATGGATTAATGTATTTTTTACATTATTTAATAATGTTATTTATCTGGAATTAATTGGGTGGACCAATTAATTCATAAATATTAGTAGCCCAGTGGATTAATTAATTATATTATGGGCTAATTATGTGGAAGCCCATTAGGAATATAATTAAATTAATGGGCTACAAATATATTAATATTATATTGGCTTTTGAAGCCTATATATATTAGTATTCTGTTCAGAAACAGAACACATACATTCACAATTTTTGAAAAACGTGCGTGAGTGTAAGGAGAGACAGAAATCTTATTTTCTCTAGTTCTCTGACCACCCAGAGGGAGAAAAAGGTCGGACACAGATCAAAAGATCTGACACGGGAGCAACAATCAAAGCCACGACAACATACGAAGGAGGAAGGTATCGCTTCTAACCCTCAATTATCCTTCAAGGCCCTTGTGGATGCTTTTGATAGAAGCATCAAGACAACTTTGGCTTGACATCGAGAAATACTGAGTCTTGCTTCAGTAGTAGCGATCGACTACTGGTGGGAAGTAGATGGTGCAGCCTCGATGACACCAGATGAAGGAGGTAGTGGTGGTGCATCATCGTGATCGCTGGAAGATTTTTCCTCAGCAAATCCTCCCTAGTCTGCATCCTTGGGTGCGGAGTCCTTGTCAGCATCATCGTTCTCCCAAGTCTTTGGCTGAATGGGTTGTTTATTCACCCTTCAGACTCGGTAGGTAGGGCATGGTTGACACTAGGTCCTCCATAGACGCAATGTTAGTTGGCTCTCCGTAGCCAATCTCTGACCTAAGTGTCTGCTCTTCAGACATCATTCTTGGGACAGTCTTGAGGTCAATGGTCTCGTCGAGGATATCCCAATCCAAGAACTGGATACGCATTTTGACCCTAACCCTTACTACAATGTCAACTATAACTGAGTGATCTCGTATCTCTGGTATCTGTTCAACTATTTCCATAGTTGCTCTGTTCTTGGCCATCAGAACAGAGTTTGTTATAACTTTTGAGACTTCAATCTATGGAAGGTTAGCTTGTGGAGCGGACTGAATCTCTTCTGCATCAATCCTTTTAACCTTGTCTTTTAGAGTGGCTTCTTCCTTGCCTGACTCTGAGTCCTGAATCTCACCATGTTCAATGATGATCACAGGCGTTTCTGATTTCTTGATCAGTTTCCTCTTCTTAGAGGGTTTAGGACATGGCTCCTGAGTTGGTGTTGAGCGTGTTCGATGGATTTTTTAGCTGCTGCTCGCGTATGAAATTTCATAAGCTTCTTATCAATCAGTCTGGAGTCAGCGAAGGCAACCCTGTCAACGCATATTTCCTCGATCATAATGGACACACGACTCTCATACAACAACTTCCCAATTGGATTGAGTCTCAGTTCCCTATTAATCAGTCTGGACACACGACTCTCATACAACAACTTCCCAATTGGATTGAGTCTCAGTTCCCTATCAATATCTATGAATTTTAGAGTCTGGGTACTGACCTCATTCAAGAAGAACTCTACCCAATTCACTTTCACGCCATCCATAATAGCCTGAAAATCTGAATTTTACTTTGGAAAGCTGATCAAATGACCCTGCTAAGCTGGTCAGTATATGATTCACGATGTATACCAGGCCTTCGTATTCAGGCAAAAGTTGGTTCTTTGGAAATGCAGCCTTGAATACTATATCCTTTTGGCCACTGAAACGACTCATGTACTTGTTCATAGAGGTCTCTTTGTAGCCAACTGGAGAGATACCTTTGTCTGAAAGATGGAAACTACGAACCACATTCATGAATATCGAGAGAAGTAGCCTGGCGGCTCCATACGTTTGGCTTCGTCTCACTCTCATAAGATATCTCTGAGGTTGTCTACATCATGCCTCAAATTGAAGTAGAACTCTGACACCTACCTCAGAAGCCAAAGATGAGGCAGTCTGGTAAGGAAGGTATCAAGCCCTATGGTGCAAGGGCATCGAAGATGGGTTCCATGTAATCTACCCCGCATGTTCGAAAGGCCATCACAAGCTCAAACCATACACGGTTGCTGGATAGGATCTCATCCATATCTCCGGGAACAAGTATTGAATCATTTGGAGATGTCGCCATTGTAGAGATTCTGCAAAATATATGTTATCACTTGAAAATAGAGTAAGTTAGTGTTTGTGGAATATGATCATAGTAGTCAGCTGATACCACTGAGTTGATACTGAATTTGTTTAGTATTGTTGTTTCCATTCCCCTTTGATCAAATACTCTAAGGACCGCCTTGCTGAATTGAGTCAGCAGGATCAAGTAGACCTAATTCTACTAAGAGTTCTCTGAATCTGGTCTAAGCTAGAGTTTAGTTAGTTTGTCGGCCTTTGCTTATCAGTACGGATTTTCTCCATCCTGATATCCTTCTTTTCGATATGATCTCTCTGATGAAGTAGTGTCGAATATCCACGTGCTTGTATCGTGAGTGAAGAACAAAATTCTGAGTAATTGCAATACCACTTGATTGTCGCAATAAATCGACACTTCATCTTGATTAATATTATAATCTCTCAGTTGTTGTTGAAGCTATAGGATCTGGGCACAACAACTTCCGGCAACCATATATTCAACTTATGTAGTGGACGTAGCTATGAGTGTTGTTTCTTTGAGAACCACGATATGAGCTTACTGTCTAGGAACTGACATATTCCTGAAGTTGATTTTTTGTTGATTCTTCAACCTGCATAATCAGCATCAGAATATCCAGTCAGTTCAAGATTATCATCAACAGGATACCATAACCCAACATCAAGTATTCCTTTCAGGTATCGGAGAATCTTCTTCGCTGAGTCTAGGTGACTTCGCTTGGGATTTGCATGAAATCATGCGCATACACCTACAACATAAGTTATGTCAAGTTTGCTTGCTGTTAAATATAATAGTGAACAAATAATAGTTCTATAATCAGTATAGTTAACAGATACTCCCTCTTTGTCAAGATCAATCTTTAGATTTGTTTTCATGGGAATCTTGATTGGTTTGCTAGAATCGCATCCAAATTTGTTGGGATAAGGACTCAGTAGATGAATTGTTAGATCCCAAAATCCTAGTTGAATATTGTACCTTCGTATCTGTAATAGCTTAGTCGAGTTCAGTTGTTAGAACTCAGTAGGCTAGAGTTCAGTAGCTGCTAAGTTCAGTAGAAGATCTTGCACTCAACTGTTGTACTCAGATCGAAGAAGTCAGTTGGTCAGTCAACCACCAACTGAATCTGCACATGAATTTCTGCCCACGCACTGCATGCTCAGAAGAACGTCAGTAGGAAGTCACTTCAGTTGAAGGTCCCGAGGATTCAGAGGAAGTCAACCTTGATGTTTGACAAGTCTCACCTACCAATCTACCTCGACCAATAAGGAGTCGACAACGACCTATCTTTTCTGACAAAAGTTGCTC
Organism: Lavandula angustifolia; assembly: GCA_028984105.1. NCBI lineage: Eukaryota > Viridiplantae > Streptophyta > Magnoliopsida > Lamiales > Lamiaceae > Lavandula > Lavandula angustifolia. Next base: position 10,935,057 of record CM054822.1, read on the forward strand.
CCTGACTTAAAAAGATGAGAATCTCTACAGTGCACCTACTCACCAACGTTCAAAATAAAGGAGCCGTTTTCCTTGTCATTTCGACACGTGGCTAGACCTCCCTCCAACGGATCTATTCATCATCGACGACTATATAAGAGAAATCTTCATGCAGAGACATTGCCGGGAACCCAAGCTATCTACGCACAAACTCTTTACATTCTCAACGAAGAATCTAGTGAAGAACTAACATTCATAGAAAAAACCCTTTAGTTCATCACTTAGAGTTATATTTGTTCCCCTTCTCTTATCTAAGCAAGCCTCATTGTAATATCTTTAGCTTAGAAACCTCGAGGAAGTTCACATCCTTGTGAAACTGTTCTTATTTGTAAGAACTTCCTCTTAGTTGGAGAAGACTCAAACTCTTCAAGTTTGAAACCCTTGTAAAGTCACTACGACTATAAGTAGAGAATCTGTCTAGCATACATATCACTGAGAACTTCCTCAGTATAAGCTTCAAGTTGTATCTGTCTTGAGAACAGATCACTGAGACTTCCTCAGTATAAATATAACAAGTATCCTATTTTTTTCAGGACATTGGACGTAGGACCTAGTTTGTCCGAACCACTTTAAAAACTTGCTGTGTTGATTTACTGCTTTCTCTAACTGTCCATATTACATTAAAATTGTATTTCATCAAACGCAGCATAAAACTGGTTTTCTAATTGAGACGTTTGATAGGGCCTACACTTCCTCACACACTCTAATACTGAACGACTGTTCGACTAACTAAAGTCAGTAGAGCTGAAGTCAGTAGAAGAATTTCTTGCCCACGTGATCTGAAGCATATTTGGCTGTCTAACTCAGTTCAGCAGCAAACTCAGCTAGAGCTGACTTCGCGTTTGAGAACGAAATTTGTATTCAGGTGTATTCAACCCCCCCCCCTCCTCTACACCTAAACCACGTCTCAGGATCAACAAAATTTCTTGATGAGATCCCTTGTGTACTTTGCTTGATTGATGAATATTCCCTTCTGGGATTGCTCAACTTGAAAGTCCATGAAAATAGTTAATTTCTCCCATCATAGACATCTCAAATTTGTCCTTCATCAAATTCTCGAACTGTTGACACATGGTCACATTTCTTGATCCAAAGATGATCTTGTCCATTTAGATCTGCACCAGTAGAATTTTGCCTTCTGACTTGATACTGAACAGGGTATGATCTATAGTTCCTTTATGAAAACCTTTCTGAAGGAGGAACTCTGAAAGGGTATCATACCAAGACCTGAGTGCTTGTTTTAACACAAACAGAGCCTTCTTGAGTCTGTATACTTGATTTCCATGCTGAAAGTCGGGTGGTTGTTCTACATAGACTTCTTCCTTCAGTACGCCATTCAGGAAAGCTCACTTTACATCCATTTGTTAAACTTTAAAACGCTGATGTGTTGCATAGGCGAGGAATAGACGAATGGCTTCCAATCTCATGACTGGTGTGAATGTTTCATCAAAATCTATCCCTTCAACTTGACAGTAACCTTTGGCAACTAGTCTGGCTTTGTTCCTGACGACGATGTTGTTTTCATCTCACTTGTTTTTGAAGACCCAGTTAGTTTCAATTACATGTTGATGCTTAGGTCTATCAACAAGCTCTCAAACTTCATTTCTGACGAATTAGTTCAGCTCTTCTTGCATGGCGGTGATCCAATCAGCATCATTCATCGTGTCCTCTATAGTTAGAGGTTCTTCGGTAGAAAAGAAATAGAAGTATAATGCATTTTCTCCTCGATAGAATTTGGATCTTGTCTTTACACTAGCTGATGGATCTCCTATGATAAGATCAGAAGTGTGAGCGTCGAGCCATGATCGTCTTTTCTTTGTTTCTTCTTCTAAAGTTACTTCTGCACAAATAGTAGAATGATTATGAATTTCAGTTGTATTATTCTGTGATTGAAGTAATTCAGTAACAAGGTTAGGATCTACTGAGTCACCATGTTCAGGGGCATTTAGCTTAAGAACATTAGGAGTTCCTCGTGAGTTGTTATTCTCAGTAGAGGTCTTTGTTACCACTGGGGTTTCTTCATTGACCAAAGTTACTTAGGATTGATTATGTTCAGTAGAAACAATTAATTCAGCTGCATTGCTTATTGGATGAGTATGGATGTCATCTTCATCATCTGAATCATCATCCCAACAATGTTGGATCTTTTCAGTTGTATCGTTCAAGTTCAGATCCTGCTACTTGTTGTTGACCTCTTCAACATCTTACTTAGAGTCCTATTTCTTGTCCTCGGTAATATACTTATTAAATACAACATGCATGAGGGCTTTTTTCCACGCAAAATGTCCGGTAGTTAAAGACCCTGAAGGCTTTGCTTACCCTAGAGTATCTTAAGAAGACTCTTTGGTCTGACTTGCTATCAAAGACTTTTAATTGACCCTTTCCATTATTGTGGATAAAGCAAAGACAACTGAAAACATGGAAATGTGAAATAGAAGGTGTCCTCCCTTTCCATAATTTATATGGTGTCTTCATATGAGCTTGAGTCAGTAGTGAACGATTATGAGTATAGCAGGCTATGTCGGTAGCTTCTGCCCAAAACCTTTATGGAAGTCCTGAAGGAAGGAGCTGAAGGATCCAAAGGGGAAGGATCCTCAACAACAACTATAGAGGAGACCATTCAATTCCTACACATAATAGAGGATGAGCCAGTTGAGCCCGATCCCTTGTTAAAGGAAAGATGAAAGCTCCGGTCAACAACTCTCCCTACTTACCTCCTCTATCTCCCAAGAAAAAGTTTGCCAGTGCTAAAGCCCAAGAAGCATACGACAAACAAATGCCTCAGCAGCTCCAGGACGAGCTAAACTATGAAGAAAAACTAAAAGCCAGAAGAAGAAATCCGTAATGATAAAGACAACAGTGCCTAAACGAGCTAGGAATGTGGTAACGAGACAAAGCAGAGCACAAGAAGCAAATTCTTAGAAAGAAAATTTTTCTAAATTCTCCAAGGCTACTGAATTTCTGACTCAGAGCTTAGAAGAACAATATGAACAGAACCCTTCTGATCAACAGACTCCTACTACTCAAGTGACGAAGACTCATGTAGAAGAGAGAGAATTTTGAGATGCCTGTGAAAGAGGCCTGGACATAACAGATAAAGTGTGTCAGATTAAAGAGGCTAGAGCCAGATTACAGCAAGCTAAGATTGATACTCATGTTACTAGAACTCAGAAAGAGGGCAGAGAGAGAGTGCTTGAGAAAATCCGCGAGAATCCCACCACTTCAAAATTCTACAGACTTAGAGACAGTAGTACAACTTGACGAAACCATTATAATCTCGTACTTACAAGTGGACTCCATGGAACTGAACAGCAGATGGGAGTCACCCAAACCAGAATCCATAAGGAGATTTCATTGCTGGAAATATGGGATCACAAAGATGTAGATCATTTGTTTGAAGAAATGCTCATTACTTATGATCCTGAACTGCTAGCTGGCGTCCAAGTGTTGCTACTAAAAGAAGAACTATAGCTAGCACCTAAATACAGGACTCTACCTCCCCCGATAACTCTTGATGGTAATATTTGTTTGAAGGAGGTAGAAAATGATTTCAAAGAAGTTGCTCATAAGAAAGAACTTTCTCTAAATGAGAAAGAAGACCAAGCAGAGATTAAGAAACTCAAAGCTGATATATACAAACTTTATAGGCTGCAACCACCAGAGGAGAAGTCAGCGGACTTCAAAGCAAGATTGCAGAAGTTCAGAACGAAGGAGTATCAATTTAGTCTAAATCTCTCTTAGTCTAGCTTGTTGATTTATGTACTTGTAAAATCTCTTATGTTAATGGAGTCAAAACGCATTTTATGCCTGACAACTACTCATTATTGCAAAGGCTCGGTTTATTTAATTTAACACCACTGATCACCTAAGTGATCACTGACACACACTCACACTTATGCTTTATTGTCTTATTTATCTTTACTATCTTCAGTACATCTATTTGGAATATAATGGTTTTGGCATCATAAAATAGGGGAAATTGTTGGGTGATGATTTATTATAAGATTTGAAGATCTCAAAATCCCTAGCTAAGTGATGAGCCAATCTAATGTAATAGATGTATAGCTTAGTTGAGTTTAGCATGTTAGAAGCTCAGTAGGCTAGATAGAGTTTAAGTAGCTATTTCTAGACTCAATAGATTATTCTTGTCAGCAATCGCTGGGACTTAGTGGTTTGAAGACTCAGTAGGATTATACTCGAATCTACTAAATGAGTGTTGAGAAGTCAGTACAAAAGCATCGGTCAACATGCTCAAGATCTCAGATCATGTTAGTAGATGACTTTTCAGTAAAGTGTTCGAGGTATAAGAGGAAGTCAACTCAGCGTCGTCTTGGAGTTTGAACGAAGCCTCACCTACCAACAAACCTCGACCAATGAGGGACTGTCATCACTGTACTTGCACTGACATAAAGCTGTAGTCTAGCTGAAAAAGAGAGAATCTCTACAGTAACATTCAAATTGGAAATGATCATTTTATTTGTCGTTCTTGCCACGTGTATAGATCCTCTCCAACGAATCTATTCATGAGTAAAGACTATAATTAAAGACTATATACGAGAATACAAAGCATTCAAAGTAAACAAGCTCTAGCATATTGAAAGCATACATAGCGAAGAACTTTCTAAACCGATAGAATATTGACATAGTTCTTCTCTCTAGAGTAATTTAGTTCCCTTCTCTATACTCTAAGCCTTCATTGTTAGATCACAAGCTTAGAAACCGAAGGAGTTCACTTCCGAACTGTTTTTATTGTAAGAACTCCTTTATAGTTCGAGAAAACCCTCAAACATTCATGTTTGAAACCTTTGTAAAGTCACTAGGACTATAACTAGTAGTGATCTGTCCTACGCACATATCTAGTGAAAATTGCTCAGTATAATCGAATCAAGCCCTCCAACAGAGTAGATGTATGAACTTGTATATCCGAACCACTCTAAGAATCTGTATGTCGTCTACTGTTTTATTGTTTACTGTTCATCCTGCATGCAAACTTTTTTTGAAAAATCATTAAGTCTAGATTTTCAATAAATCGCTTAAGACACACACAAGCATAAACTTAAAATGTTTTAAGTGAAAAGTTTTTTTCAGAAGAGACGATTAAAATCGGGCATACACTATTCCGCACAACTTCTGATACTCAATCGCTTGTCTCTGATCTTAGTCAGTGAACAATATTCAGTACCTTGAATCACTCTACCCACGTGATCAGAAAGTTTACTTGGCTAGCTGAATCCATTAAACAAGCAAACTCAGTATAAGACTGACTTTCGCATTTGAGTTGAAACGTGTACTCAAGTGTATTCAACCCCCTTCCCCCCTCTACACCTGAAGACTCGTCTCTGGACCAACAATAAGTCTACCTAATTTTGTATGTTAATGTATTTCTGAAATATAATTTTACTGATCCCCGCATTATAAATCATATATTGCAAAGGATGACAAATCAAGCATAAATTCCAAAATGCATTTAACAATAGTAAAATACATGTACTTTTAACCGATAGCTATTATAAATAAAGAGGTGAAAGAAATCATTGGAAAGAAAATATTATGGACACGACGCCAAAAAAGGGTTTGTTGTCAAAATAATATTCTTAAGAAAAAGTAATTGTCAAAATAGTATTCTTGAAAAACTATTTATCAAATTAACACATCTTTGCCAACTAAGATGTCACATCACCTATGTTTATACGAGCATGTTCAAGGTTCATACTTGACCTTGCTATTTGTCTAACACTTTAATTTTATTACATGTCAACCTTATTTTCTTTTGACAAATATAATTAATTATCTGATTTAACTAGATCATGTCACTATTAACCACATGAGAATAGACCTCGGTGAAGTGATTTGTACCCACGATGACATCTAATCATTGATCACTCAATTTGAAACAAGACAATCAAATTCTCAAAATTTGCATACTCACGAAGACCATGTCGCTTTCAATTTGATTTACGTAGCCATCATATTCCAATTATATCTTCTAGAGTAGTTATGAAGTGGACATTTACCTACGATCCTCATCATTTTGCCTAAGATCCAATTAGTGGAGGTCTAATTTAATAATTTAATTAAGGTAAATTGATCTAAATAGTCCCCAATTTTGGTATCTTTGGCCAAATTGGTCCATAATATTTTATTTTTAGTTTTTTTTGTCCCAGACTTTGAAAAATTGGCAGAATTTGTCTTTCTGTTAACTTTTCCGTCGGTCAACGATTAGTCAACGATATTTTGAAATAATTAATAAAATATTCAAAGGGCATTTTCAAAATAGATATTTTTTGGACCAACTAGGCCAAAACTTACAAGTTTGGGAACCAATTTCACCATTTTTTTAATTATAAAATGAGAGGTTATTTTAGACAATTTGTTTTATAAGGAGCAAAATCAGTAATCGCAAAATAGTGTAAGGACCAATTCCACCAATATCAAATATTAGGGACCATATTAATAATATAATTGGTGGATTTAGAACATGGTGGATATACATTTTGAGGATGTAATTGATGGTATGAATTCAGTCGGAGAAGATGACCTGAAACTTATGTTTACGTGTTTTCTATGAATAAAAGTATCAATTATGTGAAATATAAATATTACTGGATGTAAATAAAAGTATTGAGTGTTATGAATAAAAGTATTACTTGTTGCAAAATAAAAGTATCACATGATATGAATAAAAGTACCATTTGATATGAAAAGGTATCAATTGTTCTGAATGTACTAGTTATTGCAAATCAAAATATCACTTGTAATTAACAAATGTATCACTTATTATAAATAAAAATATCAATTTTTCTGTGTAATGTATCTTTTGTTCATAATAAAAGTATTGATTCTCCTGAATATATCGCTTATTGCGAATAAAAGTACCACTTATTATTAATAAATATTATTTGTTCTTAATAAAAGTGTCAATTAGTATTAATTGTTCATGGATTATTGAGTATATATTTAGGATTTAGTTAATGGATCCAGTCAAAAATAACCAGTCCCCACTCCCCACACATGGGGCAAGTCTCACACAAGATCACCTCAATAAAAATATACCAAACATTTCATGTATTTATAGACTAAGGGTAGGTATCGGTATGAATCCCATATATTATACTCCCCACCTCTAGTAAACTTTTTCGGGTTATCCTATTTCACTTGTCCACTTTCTGAAAAAGGAAATGAGTCTCACACATTTACCAACTCAAATCTACTTTAAACAATTAAATAATAACATATATCTCACATCTTTACTACACATACCAATTTAAAATAATTAATTAAGTATGTAGATCTCACATTTTTATTATATAAAAGCAAGATGCTGAAATTAAAATTTGGGAGTCATTTCAAAAATTTGGTGATTCTGAATGCCCAACCCATTAGTAGGTTTCAATCCAAATCCCAAATTTAATTTCATTAACTTTTAAAAAGACACTCAATACCCTCTCTCCCCCTCACGCCTAAAAACTCATTCTACATGATTTTTTAATTTTCTACTCTACCTCAAACTAGGGATGACAAAATGGCAGATCGGGTCCGGGTATCATACTACCCAGATCCGCCCCGCACAACGGACCCGCGGACCCGCCCCGCCCCGTGGACCCGTACGGGTCTGCTCCTTTGGCCCCGGAACGGGACCCGTACGGGGCGGGTCCTACCTGCCCCGCCCCGCATTTTTTTTTCTCCTCATTACTACAAAAATACTATTCACTACGAACTAATCAAGTTGCAAAACCTGTTACCATCAATACTACTACAACAAACATAAAACAAAACAATTTCATATATTCGGATATTCCCAAATAAACAAAATACAAATCATAAGGTCCTAAAGATTTGTGCATCTAGGCAAAATAATTGGGAATGAATATTTTATCAATTGTTATACGTGGATATTTTATCAATTGGCTCGTTAGATGTATTTTCAATCGTTAGATGTATTTTCACTTGTTATACTTGTATTTATACATATAATCCATTTGAATTAAAGAATAGAAAATTAGAAATAAAAAATAGTTTTAAATTTAAATTTTGGAAGTAAAAATGTTAATTTCATTTTCGAAATACATGTCCATAATTACAATTTGAATATAGTATATTGAATTCTAGAAAATTAATATTATATTTTATAAGCTAATTTTTTGTTAGATATATTAATTTTTTTTTTAGTTTAGTATGTCATATTCTTATATATAACTATACATGTAAAATATTAACAAATGTGAATATTAGCTCAAGCAGCATAAGTGCTTATAAAAAAATTATTAATGCAGGTTCGAATATCACAAGTAACACTTTTACACTTCTAAATTCTAATTTGTTACCGGGGCGGGTCCGGGCGGGGCGGGTCTATACGGGCGGGTCCACGGCAGGAACCGGAACCGCCCCGGACTCGTACGGGGCGGGTATTACCCGCCCCATTGCGTGCAGGGCCGACAGGTCGGGGTCCTTTTGCCATCCCTACCTCAAACCCCTTCTGCCGGAGAAGAGAATCAGAGAGTCGCTGGAGAAGGTGAATTTCGGCCTTCCAGCAACCACACCATTGCCAGAAATATAAAGATCTAGTCGGCGGCCATGAAAGCAAACATCGTTTTTTTTTTCCCTTAAGTTCTGGCAGGAAAGCATACATAGATCTGAAACTGATAGTTAAGACTGGGTAATTTGATTCACGATTAAGGAAAACTTTTAACCAATAAACTAATTGCAAAACATGTAAAACCATTTTGAAACCATTTTCGGCGGCGACGGCGGTCCTCTACGTGAGGGAAGGGAAGAAATTGGTAGCAGGCATAACCTATAATAAAGAGTTTTTAACGTGAGGGAGGGATTACCATAATTAAATTGATAATCTTAAGCTATTTAATACTATTATATTACATTCGATTAATTATGTAAATCTACTATTATGTCTATGGTCTCTATTATAATAACTGTGCACATTGATTAAACGGTCCCTCCCCCTCTTCTTTAAAATCTCTGTAGAAGAAATCCAAATTTGAAATCAGACGTTGTCTCATGCGATGCGATACAATCGCCTCGTGAAAGCCGCCATTAGAATCAACCACTTTTCCAACTAAGCAAATAGGCAGTTAGTTAAACAGATTCTCTAACCCCTCGTTATCACCGCCCCGAAATATGGACCTGCCGGAGATGGAATCTATGGCGTCGGCGATCGGAGTCTCCGTCCCCGTTCTCCGCTTCCTGCTCTGCTTTGTCGCCACAATTCCAGTCAGCTTCTTCCATCGGTTCGTTCCCGGCGGACCTACCGGCCGCCACTTCTATGCTGCCTCCACCGGGGCTTTTCTCTCCTACCTCTCCTTCGGATTCTCTTCGAATCTGCATTTCATCGTGCCGATGCTTCTAGGTTACGCGTCAATGGTGCTTTGTCGAAAGTACTGTGGCATTATGACTTTCTTTCTGGCATTTGGATACCTCATCGGATGGTATGTTTCGCCTTTCGTTTTTCTAATTACTCGTTGGTTTATTTATTTATTTATCTTTGTGTTGCTTTTGCTTCAAGAAGGGTATTTCTGGATTTTATATTGGACGGTTTTGTTTGACCGTTCAGTTTTCAGTAAAAGGGAGTTTTATATGCTAGCTGCATGGTTGTCAGTTTAATATGGTTGAGTCTATTTTCTTTTTGTTTTAAATTGTAGAAAAGATATTCACGTAGATTTTTGCTTTCCTTGTTATTTTGTCGTAATGAAAAGCCGAAAACAGAGTCAAGAAGATGACTCGTTTGACTTGGGAAACATTTTTCATTTCAATAGTAAATAAAATGGATGTGTGCCCACTAAAGCTCTTTTTGTGGATTTTATCACTTTGACATTGATAACCAAAAATAGTACAACAGTGAAATGATTGAACCTTTTTTTCCCCTCTTGCTTGTGTGGTGCCATATACCAATTTATGTTTGCTTTGCTTTGCGTGCTCGTTCCGCTGTCTTACACTTTGTATTGTTTTTTTTTGGATAACGAGGAACCCGCAACCGCTATCTTTGGTGCGCACAGGGTAAACATCGCTCCTGTGTAATAGCCTGCAAACCAAATAGGAGAATTAAACCACCCTAAGCACAGAATTGAACCCATGACCTTTTGGTCCCGGGCCACCCACCTTCACCACTACGTCATCCCATGGGGACAAACACTTTGTATTGTTAAGTAGACTCTCAGAGATTGGAACACTGTTCTTTCTTTTGCAGTTTAAATGCAGGAAACTACCCTTAATAATTGGTTTTGGGGATTATAAAATATTTAATCTGTTAGCTAGCTGTAAACTCTAGCTCTGCATAATCTCATAACCAAAGGAGTTTGAACTTTGAAACCAACTGTAAGATGAATACATTATAAGCAAACCCCAAATCCGTCTTGTGTACCCTTGAGTTTGATAACAGTATTCTTATCTGAGCTCTACTTTCATCTGTTGAGGAACATTTTGGAAAATGTGATTGTGTAAATTCAAAATCCCAAGTTCTCCAGGAAGTATAAATCGATGTGAATTTTATTACTTATGTTCTATATCTTTACACTCAAGTACTAACTATCAGCCGTCATGATTTTAAATATGCACTTAAAAAGTGATATGTGGTGTTTGTTATTGGGCACTAAACTGTACGAGAAAAGATTCTCTAACCTGTTTTTATAAAGTATACAGCAGGAATTTCTTAGTTTAATTTTGGGGTGCTTTCGGGGGGAAGATTCTATGAGAAAATGAGTAGATGAAAACTCTATTTGGTTTGTTTAGAATGCGCTTAGGACTGAATTGATGAGGATGTTTTGGAAGAAGTTGGGAGAAGAGAAGGTTATTCTGGAGGGGAAATGTACTGAAAAATGTGACCTAAAATGTGGTTTTATTATGGAATAATCAAATTGAAATCAAACATGGCCTTGAGTTAGGCCAATTTCACTTGTATTGGTGCTTAGTTTTTATTTTGTCGTTGTATAAGAAAAAATAACTGCAGATGATCAGATACAGTATAACTTTTGGAATTCCCACGGATACTACATGCTTTGATGTTCTAGATGGAAACCATGTTTTTACTTGTTACCAGTATTTAAAAGTTTTCTAGTTCTCTTATGCCTTCATTATGAATTGATTATCGGCTTATGTGTGTAGCCATGTGTACTACATGAGCGGTGATGCATGGAAAGAAGGAGGTATCGATGCTACAGGTCAGCACTGGCTTAGCTGTTTATTGTTTTATTTGACTTACTTCCCCTGCTTGTTATAGAGGTGTATCTTTGTCCATTAATGGTGTTTACCTCACTAGTGTAACTGTGTGTAAGCTATGGGAAGAATTTCTCTCAAGCAGCTCCAAAAATGGATTACTATGTCCCTGTATTCTACATCAACTAATCTTAAACTTGTCCCTTTCAACAGGTGCTCTGATGGTCATAACACTGAAAATTATATCATGTGTCATAAATTACAATGATGGAATGCTCAAAGAGGAAGGTCTGCGTGAAGCACAAAAGAAAAATCGGTTGTTCAAGCTACCATCAGTACTTGAGTACTGTAGTTACTGTCTCTGTTGTGCGAGTCACTTTGCTGGTCCTGTGTATGAAATGAAAGATTATCTCGAATGGACTGAGAGAAAAGGGGTATTGTATTTCTGTTACTATGTCAAGTTTCTGCCTTTCCTGTACATTGATCGAAATTTCTATTGATAAGCTCCAACTTTGATAGATCTGGCAACCTTCGGAGAAGGGCTTGTCTCACTCTCCATATTGGGCAACTTTCAAGGCTCTTCTGCAATCCGCTATATGCATGAGCTTGTATCTGTATCTTGTACCAAAATTCCCACTTACTCGATTCACGGAACCAGTGTACCAAGAATATGGGTTCTGGAAGCGGTTAAGTTACCAGTACATGTCAAGTATCACTGCTCGTTGGAAGTATTATTTCATTTGGTCCATTTCAGAAGCTTCTATCATTATTTCCGGTTTGGGATTCAGTGCCTGGACAGATTCCAATCCACCCAAACCCAAATGGGACCGTGCAAAAAATGTTGATATATTAGGCGTTGAGTTGGCTAACAGTGGAGTGCAGATTCCACTTGTGTGGAATATTCAAGTCAGCACATGGCTTAGGCACTGTAAGTTCATTTCCTTCAAAAAGTGCAAATCTACTGGTTGAAAGAATTAACTACTTTTATAAGCATGTTAATGAAACTATGGTGCATTTTACATAACTGACAAGACTGTCCAAAGATATAACCGGGATTTATACTTATGGTGCATTTTACATAACTGACAAGACTGTCCAAAGCTATAAATGAAAAAATATGGTGCCTTTATACTTATTCGACCAAACGTGATTCTATAATCTTGTGTTTGTCCTTTTCTCCCCCGGACATTCAGTGCTTAATTGAAAGCCAGATTTTTCCTTCTGTATTTGATTGGATAATCTCTTGTAGAAGCTGGCATTAGAAAAATACTTGGGACTTAAGCACAAGTATAGGCTTATCAAGGCAATATTTTCTGGTTTTGTCTTAGAATAGTATTACTATTAAGAATAGAAATATACGTACTTCAGTGCTAGAGTCTCTATATGAGTCTTCATTGGTTAAAACATTTTTTTTTAATATCTCCGGATTTTGGCTATTGGTATTTTGACAAAGAAAAATTATAGATACTTGATGGATAATTTAATGTTATTGCTAAAGTAACCAATCAAAGTCCTGTGCTTGATTAATTCCGTGAGAGCTGCTTGGGGAAGACCTTATGGGAGTGAGGCTAATTTATGATATGGGAGTTGTCACCTTTAATTTTGCTTGTGGATATGTTTGATACAAAAGGGTGGTGTACAGATCTTAAACTATTTTCTGGACCAAGTATGTACACCATGAAGTGAACTAGACCCTTGCCATGAGGCTTTAGGAAAATGTTAGTGGAAAAAAATGGCACACCATTGTGTTCTTGAAAATGAACTAACTTGGAGAATGGCATGTTCTGTTGCTTTAAGGTCTGTACTTCTTGCCCAATACCATATTCTGCCTCAATGATATTGGTTGTCATATCCTGGAGGCCTTGTCATCTAATAATTAAGTTTCATGTCCATCTAATTATTGTTTTTGGCTTGTTTCCTTTAGATGTTTATGAGAGGCTGATTCAGAAAGGTAAGAAACCAGGTTTCTTCCAGTTGTTGGCTACTCAAACAGTGAGTGCGGTATGGCATGTAAGTTCAAATTCTAACCTTGTTCTGTGTTTCTTCACCTTTTTATACTAACCTTTATGTAAAATTCGTAAGCAAAAGAGTTTCACTACACGTGTATGCTTTTTAGTTAAGGGGATTAACACAGGGAGTAACCCACGTTCAAGAAGGGAGAACTCTCCTAGAGAGAATCTTAGCAAAACATTTACGATAGATAGGATTTCTGCAGCCATGCATCCTCTTTAAATAGAGGTAGCCTTACTTGCTAACTAATACAACACTATTACTTAGCATTTAAAATTTGCTGGAGGCCCATTATGATCTCCTTCCAGCCCATTAGACTTAAGGCTTTCTTCCCTTAATTATTTAATTACCTACTAATGTCCGATTTAATCTACCAGATTCTTCTTGTTTCCTTTTTTGTCGATGATATGCTATGTCGGCCGGCTTATCAGTTGATAAAAGGGTTCGTAAGGCAGGTTTCTAGGATCTTGTGGGTTGGTATTTTCTGCATGTGGATGATCATTTGGTTTACAATCTGTACAAAGTATTGCTTCCAAAAGAATGTGCAGACAAATTGTTTTCTATAAACAGATTAATTTCAACAAATTGTTACAAGCTGTCATATAAGAATATTTACTGACTATAAATATCATTTCCCGAAAGGTTTGGGAAAAAGAAACTGACCTTTGATCTTTCACGAATAAAAGAAATAGTATAAGTTAACTCCAGATCAAGCTCTCTCCCACTTGTATCAGTATGGTAAATGCCAAACTTGGCTAGCAATGCTAGTTACTGCTAGCAACTCATTATGAACTTCTTTTATAGTTTACATCTGCTCTGGCAAGTGAAAAAGTTCTGTTAAGATCTTTTGATATTTAGTATAGTTTAGTGCTTATGGAAGAAATAAATCTAGTTAGATGTTGAAATGCAAAAAATATTGATGACTATTTCCGTAAAAATTGCTTTGTGTGCTAAAAAGTTGCCTTTTTGAGGGATTTGTGTAGACAGTTCAACTGAGATTAGCAATATAAGTACTGATAAAAGTAATTTCATTGTCACAGGGTCTGTATCCAGGTTACATTATATTCTTTGTTCAGTCTGCCTTGATGATTGCTGGTTCAAGAGGTAAAATTTGTCAACTGTTGATATAACTTGTGGCGGTGAATTGTTCTCTTGAAGGCATCGTTACTAACTTGTTTTGGCCATGATCAGTTCTCTACAGATGGCAGCAAGCGAGCCAAACATCTTTATTTAAGAAGCTGCTCGGTTTATTCAACTTTAGCTACACAGTTCTGGTGCTGAACTATTCAGCCGTTGGTTTCATGGTTAGTTCTCTTCTCTCTGAACCCTACGCATTTCTTAACTTTGGTGATAAGCCCTAGCTAATTGACTATGATGATGTGTGCGGTACACAGGTACTAAGTCTGCATGAGACACTGACTGCATATGGGAGTGTCTACTACATCGGCACCATTCTTCCAATCGTGTTGATCTTGCTAGGAGAAATCATCAAGCCAGCAAGGCCAGCACGAACAAAAGCTCGGAAAGATGAATAAAACTTAGCATCTGTAAGAGGTTGGCGTGAGGTTAGTAGATGACTAGAATTGATTCCGCTGCATCTCATTGTTTCTTTGTATTTTGTAACATCCCTATGGCAAGAAATCGCCGTGCCTCAGCTTCTCATGTATGTTGAGTAACCGAGTTGGTCAAATTCATAGTCATCATGCAATGAATTTAGGGCAAAATGGTTAAATAAACTCTTCATCTTTACTCCAGAGATAACTCGGCCCTTCAAGTATTTCAGGGTGTAGGTATAGCAGAACAAGTATTTATTCAGATTTTGTACAAATATTTTAGGAGAGAATTAGAATAGTGCCAACTTTTATATACAAATTCTTTTGCGGGAAAATTGGAAACAGCTTGCCAGCTCTTACTACATGTTTGACTAGGCTACAAAGATGCATGAATAAGAACTAAATTGTAACATAATAACTTGAATTATTTGGTCATTTAATAAATTGGCCTACTAGACCGAAAAGTGTGTGAAGTTATGATTATCATTTGTATATTTGTATAGGAGCATACTAAGTTATTGAAGAAGAATGCAGGTGGGTTGTGAAGAAATAGAAGAGTATTTATGGAGCTCTGTTTGTTTCCTCGAGTGGTCACCCCCAATATTATTGCTCCAGTCATTCTCTCACTTCTAACTAATGAACTCCGCAAGGATCATAAGCTGCCAAATTATTATTTTCATTTCGAATTTACTTGGCATTCACCATCTCAGAGAGGTTTCTATTTCTATGTTCTTGATCAAGTTTTGAAGAAAGCAAGCGTATACATAACTAGGAACTAAAAAGAAAAGAAAAAAAAAACATAAATAAAACGATTGATTTTTGTTGGACAAACTTGATTGATGTTATAAAATGAATCAAAATTGAATACTCAAAACTAATGAATACAGATAAAAGTAAACTAGCGGCCAACCTGAAGGATTATAATTGATTTTAGCTTCTTCCCAATAGTTAACAGTAACAAAAGAGATTAATTTCGACTCAAAATGGATAATGTTGTACTCTGTCCATTCCATTGATCTTGTCTCATTTATTTTCGGTACGGTTACTAAGAAGAGTTAAAAGTTGTGTGCAAATGAGTGAATTTCACAAAAGAAGAGTTGTTAGTTGTATGTAAGTAAGTTATTATTTTTGGAATGATATAAGATGAAAGAGAAAATTCAGAAAAAAAAGCGAGACGTGGTGAATGAGATGGAGATTAGCCATGATATGCGACGTGTTATACTGAATTAGTCCATGTGTGGTTGAGTGGAACAACATATTTTATATATTAGTTTAATTGAAAAGAAGTGAACACATGTGGATGCTTTAAGTATGCTTGCAAGTGAGAATTTCCTTTTTTGTTCTTCTATTTTAAAGGTTGTTGGTACCGAGATAAATGTTCAGGTGTGGAGGGGGGGAGGGGGGGGGGGGGTTGAATACACATGAAAACTTTCTCAACTTAAAACGCGAACAGTCCCTTTCAGGAAGATGTCGTACTGAACAGGTTCAGTAGACTAGATAAGCTGTTCTGAATCGCGTGGTAGAGTGACTGACTTTAATCAGGCCTACTAGCTGACTTAGGTCAGAATTCAGTACCGTTTAGTAGAAGTTCAGTAGAGTGCGGAAATGTGTAGACCCAAATTCAATTGAGTTAGAAAACGTTTTTAGGAAATCTGTTTCAGTATATTAACGTAAATCTTTTAAGCTTAGCTGAAACACAGTTGAATGATTTCAAAGATATTTTCAGTATGAACAGTAATCAATGCAACAGTAAAGAAAACACACAGAACACAAGCGATTTTAAAGTGGTTCGGATCCAAAAATTCTACGTCAACTGTTCCAAAAAGATCAGGAGGCTATTTTATTATACTGAGTTAGTCTCAGTCGGTTTGTGCACTGGACAAACACTGGTCTTGAGATTTATACTGAGCAAGTCTCAATTTACAAGGTATCAAACTGAAGTGTTTGACAAACTCTCCAACTATGAAGGAGTTCTTTACAGTAAAGAACAGTTCAGGGATGAACTCCTTCGATCTAAGCTATAGATATGGTCTGCTGAGCTTATGTTAGAGGGAAGGGAACGAGAAAGTGGCTTCTAAAGCGACGAACGGTTAAGTATAAACTCTGGGTTCGTATTCAGTCGCTTGGATACTAGAGGCTTATAGCCTGATTCAGCTCGGTTCCCTTTGAGCAAGTATGTCGCCTTTTGCTTGGAATAACTCTTTGAAGATCTTGCGGAAAGCTTTAAGTCGATTCTGAGTTGCTCGTAAATGCTCGTGTGTTCTTTTTTTTAGGTGAGCTTCGATTTGAAATCTTCCCTCTATTTATAAATGAGAGGCATGGAAAGATCCGTTGGAGACGATGATCCATGTGTCTCTCTCTTTTGGATAACTAACGGCTCTTTCAAAGTATGGTGACAGAGTCCTTTCCCTCCATTTCCGGAAAAGTTTTGACATGCAAGCTTTAATCAGAAAGTAGACAGCTGACTGCTTATCATTGGTCGAGACTGAAGAAAGTAGGTGAGACAAACAGACTTCAAGACAGATCTAAAGCTGACTTCCCTATACCTCGTATGACTCTGCTGATTTGACTTATAAGATTACTAACAGTCAGGAGACTATCTGGCCGTTGCTGAGTCTGATCTATGTTCAGTAGCATACTCCGGCTGAGTTCAGCTCTACTGAAGATCGACTCTGAGTTCAGTGAACTACTCCTGCTGAGTTCAGTTCCACTGACTCCTTTCAGTATGCTGCTCCTGTTGAGTCCAGCACTACTGAGTATGAGTACCACTCAGTATGCTGCTCCTGCTGAGTCCAACACTACCGAGTCTTCTTCTCATGGTACTGAGGCTGATAGTCTACTGACGAACTAATATACAGAACTGAATGCCTGAACCATGTAGGAATGATGTCTATTGAGTCTGAAACTCTCAGAGACAGAGACAGAACAAATACAACTGAATGGTTCATCAATCAAAGTAGGGTTTTGGGATCATTCAAATCTACTGAGCACTAGGCTCCTGAATCATCTCCCAACAATTTTCCCCTATTTGATGATGCCAAAACCTATCACTATAAACTGTCAGAAACAAACTCCTTAATAATATTACAAGTAGAATCAGTGGAGTTGTTCTTCATGTTCTATGCTACTGAGGGAATACAGGGAAGAAATATTAGAACTTATACAGAAATCTAACAACAATTTCCCCCATAAACCTCTCAATCAATCAAGAAAGAATCTATCAATCTAAGTAAAAACAGACAGACACATACATACTCAGTGAGTGTGTGAGTCAGTAATCACTTAGGTGATTCTGAGTGTTAAGCATAAATAAACAAGGCCATGAAGACAATAAGTTATTGTCGGGCCGAACAATAATGATATTTTATAGATATGAGAATATTCAGTACAGTACATCATCTGCTATTCTACAAAATAGAAGAAGATACAAAGAAGCTAACAATCTATCTTCTGAACTGCTGGATCCGTGCTTTGAAATCTCTGGACTTCTCCTTAGGCAACGGCAATCCATACATTCTGAAAGTGTCTCTCCTCAGCTTCTGTATCTTCAGCATATCAGCAGGATCTGACTCGTCAAGATCAAAGGCTATGACTGCACTGCTGACCTCTCCTTCTATAACTCCAACATGCAGTGATCCATCGAGCTTCTGTGGAGGGGGCAGAGGTCTAGGGACTGGAACTCTGACATCAATCTTCTCAGCTAGGGCTTTCTGGACTCTGGCATATATTTCAGGGTCGCTCACCAGAAGCCACTCAGCAAAGGCTGTAGCTTTGTGCATGTCCGACTAATACCTCCAGATGTAATACCTCTTGATAAATTCAGCTTTGAGCGTTTCCCACCTCTGAGTCCGCTCCCATGGCATCCATGTGTCAATTCTCGGCCATCTGTGGATCTTGAGATCAGTAGGCTTCCTGCTCCTTCTGTATTTATACGAAATTTCAGCTTTTTTAGGAACTCTCTCTCTTGCCTCTTTCTCAGTCCTGAGCCTTAGAGCTTCTAGATCTGCAAGTCTGAGCCTTTCTTTGGCTTCGCTGATCTGTATGGCTTCAGCACCTCTGTCTAGATATCTATCCATCAAGTCCCATATTTCTTTCATCTCTTGTTCTTGGGCTTTAGAAGGGACATATGACGGAACATGCTCTTCTTCTTCATCTGACTCAGCAGGGGTTTGAGATTTGGACTTGGTTCCACCCTGCTGACCAGTCTGCTACTGCTGCTGCTGCTGCTGCTGTTCCTTCTCATTTTCTTTATCGGCCTCATCGCCGATTTTCAGCTTCCTAGGGGGTGGCCTCATTCCAGGCTTCTTTCCCCCTTGGACTTTAGTTTTGCCCTTAGCAGGAGCTTTCTTGGGCTTATTAGCAGCCTCTGCCTCAGCTATCTCCCTGGCGAGCTTCTCATCAGCTTCGATCTGAGCACTCTCCTCAGGGGTTATAAACCTCTTAGCTCCTTTCTTCAGTGGGATTGGGAGTTTCAGAACTTTCTTCCCCTTACCTGCCACCGGAGGAGGCAGAGGAGTTTCCTCCTCATCAGAATCCTCCTCAGCAAAATCAGCAACCTCCTTAATGAGTTCAAGAAGGGTTTGGGTTGCTGAGTCTTTAGGTCCTGAGCTGCTTGGGCCGGTCTCAGCAGGCTCTACATCTCCTGCTGCTGAGACACCCTGGGTCTGACCTGTGCCTTGGGGTTCAGTGGGAGCAGATTGGCGTCCAGGCGCTCCCCTGACTGATCTGGTACCCTTTGGAGCCTTTGGGATACTGTCCCTTTCCCCCTTTTTGGCATTATCAACTGAGCCAAGGGTATGGACCTGCACCTTCTTATTCAGACCTTTGTATGCAGAGGCTAGCTTATCTAAGGCTGTCTGCAGTTTTTTGAGGCGTTTGTGGAGTTCATTCCTCTCTTCAGTAAGTTCATCTCCATATTTCTTATGGGAAGACTCCACGACAGTCTGAATTGCTTGCAACTTATGATCCATCTTCTCTTCTAGAGCCTTCTGAATATTCTGAAGTCTGAGTTCTGAGGCTTAACTCATGGAAGAGATGGATTCAACATGGGCTGACTGGGCTGCTTTATAATCTTCAAGAAGTTTCTTCTGAGCAGCTTCCATCAGTTTCTGTTGCTTCTCAAACTCGGCTCGCTGAGTGGATAATGCATCTGTCAGTATAGTAGAGAAATCCGGAGCTGGAGTGTTCTGAATTGAGGTTTGGAGCTCCCTCATCTCCTCACTCTGAGCCTGAGTTGACTGTTTCCACGTCTTGTGGATAGCCCTGGCCAGAAGTCGGTTATGAGCGCCTTGACTTCTGAGCGCCTTGGCCGCAGTCTTTAAGCGTCAGGTCTTAGGGCTGGACGCTACCTCAAATGCAGACCCCAGCAGAAGCTGTACTAGGTCCGCGGCCTGAGAGGTACCAACCGCCGACTGACCTGGAGGGAGGATGCTAAGTGGGATTTCAACAGTAGTTGGTGGGGCATCCTCGTCCAGTTGAGATCCCTCAACAGGCTTCTCAGGGCCTGAATCACGGGGCGGGTCCTGATCATCAGGATCGGACCCATCTGAGGGCGCGGCTGCTGTAGATGGAATTCTATCATCCAGCAAGGCCAGCATCGCCGCCCTCAAATCCTCTAAGGAGCAGTGGTGTCTGATGTCCACGTGCTTGCATCTAGTATGGAGTACAGGGTTCTGAGTGATTGCAGTTGCACTGGAACTATCGCAGAAGATCGACACTTCATTCCGAATGACGTCATAGTCGCGCAGCTGCTGTCTCAGCCAAAGGATTTGGGCGTAGCAACTTCCGGCAGCCATGTATTCAGCTTCAGTAGTTGACGTAGCTACTGAATGCTGTTTCTTTGAAAACCATGAGATCATCTTACTGCCAAGGAACTGACAAGTTCCAGAAGTTGACTTTCGGTCAATCTTACATCCTGCATAGTCAGCATCAGAATAACCAGTTAGTTCAATATTATCATCTGCTGGATACCATAAACCCATGTCAGGTGTTCCTCTGAGATAGCGGAGAATCTTCTTTGAAGAGTCCATATGGCTCTGCTTAGGATTCGCCTGAAATCGAGCGCAGACACCTACAACATAAGTTATGTCAGGTCGAGTAGCAGTTAGATATAATAATGAACCAATAATAGCACGAAATTCAGTATGGTCTACTGATACTCCCTCTTTATCAAGATCGATTTTCATATTCGTGTTCATCGGGATCTTGATTAGTTTGCCGGATGTGCAACCGAATTTCTTGATGAGGTCTCGAGTGTATTTGCCTTGATTGATGAATGTTCTCTTCTCAGATTGTTTGACTTGAAAACCGAGGAACTAATTCATCTCTTCTATCATCGACATCTCGAACTTATCCTTCATCATTTTCTCAAACCGCTGACACATGATGACGTTCTTTGATCAAAATATTATGTCATCTACGTAGATCTTCACAAGTAAGATGTCGTCGTCCAGTCGAATGCTGAATAATGTGCGGTCTATTGTGCCCTTCTGAAAACCTTTCTGAAGAAGAAACTCAGACAGGGTATTGTACCAAGCCCTGGGTGCTTGTTTTAACCCATACAGAGCCTTTCTGAGTCTATAAACCTGATAGAAATTAATCTCACAAGTTAGTCATGATAGAAATACCACGTGGATTGATTTGGGCTGGTCACCTTCTACTAATGGGATCCTTCAGCTGCTCCACGTGGATTTATTTGGGCCAGTCACACCAGTGACGATCAGAGGAAAGAAATATTCTCTTGTAGTCATTGATGACTATTAAAGATATACATGGTTGATTTTCATCACCAACAAATCTGATGTCAAATCTGAACTACCTAAACTCCTTAAACGGCTAAGCGTCGAGAAGGATATCAAGACTCAAAGAATACGCTTAGATCGTGGAACAGAGTTTCTGAACTCAATGATGAAGGACTACTGCGAAGCTGAATGAATTCAACATGATACCTCAGCGGCACGTACACCTCAGTAGAATGGTCTTGCTGAAAGGAAGAACAGCACACTCAAAGAAGCAATAAGAACAATACTGGGAGACTCAGGTCTACCATTGAAGTTCTGGGCAGAAGCTATTGACATTGCCTGTTATACTTAGAGTCGGTGATGTACATGAAGACACCATATGAATTATGGAAAGGGAGAACTCCATCTATTTCACATTTCCATATTTTTGGTTGTTCGTGCTTTATCCACAATAACGGAAAGGACCAGTTAAAGGTCTTTGATAGCAAGTTAGACCAAGGAGTGTTCTTAAGATACTCTAGGGTCAGCAAAGCTTTCAGGGTCTTCAACTACCGGACCCTTTGCGTGGAAGAAAGCCCTTATGTTGTATTTAACGAATTTAATTATGAGAACAGGAAGTTAAACTCTCAGCAAGATGCTGAAGAGGTCATAAGCAAGCTACAGGATCTAAGCCTAAAAGATAACATCGAAAAAATCCAGCATTGTTGGGATGACGATTTAGACGATGAAATTCAGAATCAACCAACACGCAATGTAGCTGAACAGATTGATTCTACTGAACAAAATCAATCACAGGCAATTCAGGTCAATGAGGACACCCCAGTGGTAACTGAGACCTCTATTGAGAATAACAACTCAGGGGGAACTACCAATGTTCCTGGGCTGAATGCCCTCGAACCTGGTGACTCAGTAGATCCTACTCTTGTTACTGAATTGCTTCAGTCACATAATAGTACTACTGAAATTCCTCATAATCCTACTATTTGTGTAGAATCAATTTCAGATGAAATAACAAGACGTCGTCGTTCATGGTTAGACGCACATAGTTCAGATTTTAAAACTGGAGATTCTTCAGCAAGTGTCAAGACAAGGTCCAGATTCTGTCAAGTAGAAAGCGCTCTATACTCCTGCTTCTTGTCTACTGAAGAATCTCAATCGATTGAGGACGAGCTGAATGATGCTGACTGGATTATTGCCATGCAAGAGGAGCTCAACCAGTTTACCAGAAACAAAGTATGGGAGCTTGCAGACAGACCTATACATCAGCACGTGATAGAAACGTAGTGGGTTTTCAAAAACAAGCGAGATGAAAACAACGTCATAGTCAGGAACAAAGCTCAACTAGTTGCCAAAGGATTCTGTCAAGTAGAAGGAATAGATTTCGACGAAATGTTCGTTCCAGTTGCAAGATTCGAAGCAATTCGTCTATTCCTACTTCAGGAAGTTTTCAGAAGGGAAAGGTAGATCGCACCCTATTCAGTATTAAGTCAGTAAATGACATTCTACTGGTACAGATTTATGTGGACGACATTATCTTTGGATCTAAGAATGTGACCATGGGTCAAAAATTCAAAAAGGTGATGAAAGATAAATTTGAGATGTCGATGATGGGAGAAATGAATTATTTCCTGGACTTCAAGTGAAGCAATCTAAGAAAGGAATATTCATCAATCAAGCAAAATATACTAGAGATCTCATCAAGACATTCGGCTGCGAATCTAGCAAATCAGTGAAGATACCAATGAATACCAATCTCAAGATTGATTTTGATAAAGAGGCAGTATCTATTAACTCAACTGATTATCATGCTATTATTGGTTCCTTATTATACCTAACAGCTAGCAGACCTGATATAACTTATGTTGTAGGTGTATGCACGAGATTTCAGGCGAATCCCAAGCGAAGTCATGTAGACTCAACAAAGAAGATTCTTCGTTACCTGAAAGGAACACATGATGTTGGGTTATGGTATCATGCTCATGATAATCTTGAACTAACTGGTTATTCTGATGCTGATTATGCAGGATGTCGAATCGACAGAAAGTCAACCTCAGGAACATGTTAGTTCCTTGGCAGTAAGCTCATATCGTGGTTCTCAAAGAAACATCACTCAGTAGCTACGTCCACTACTAAGTTGAATATATGGTTGCCAGAAGCTGTTGCACCCAGATACTGTGGCTTCGACAACAACTGAGAGATTACGACCTACATCAAGATGAAGTATCGATCTACTGCGACAATACCAGTGCAATTGCAATTACACAAAATCCAGTTCTACATACACGATGCAAGCACGTGGACATACGACATCACTTCATCAGAGACCATGTCGAGAAGAAAGATATTAGGATGGAGAAAATCCATATTAATAAGCAAAGGGCTGACATACTGACCAAACCTCTAGCTGAGACCAGATTCAACGAACTCTTAGTAGAACTAGGTCTACTGGATCATACTGACTCAATTTAGTATGACAATCCAGGGGTACTGAGTAAGGGGGGAACTTACTCTTAGTACTGCTGAAATACTCAGCTTCTTCCCAGTTGTATCAGTTGACTACTATGTTCAGCTGGCAGATTATTACTCAGTATTTGGTGTTCAGCATGTCATCGCATTTATTTCCCCCCATTAATGTTCATCGTATGTCATTAAGCATATCATTTTCATTAAACGCACGCCATTCCATAATACTGAATGCATGTCATTTTCACCTTACTTTTTAGATGATAGAGATAACTAGGTTGAGATTATAGGCGACAAAGTAATCATAATCTCTTATAACATTTAATCTGAGCCATCCACATTTCAAAATTAGTTTAATTTCAACTGCATGCTTAATAAACCGTTCATATTCAGATGACATATATATCTGAGTGTCTCTCTCATCTAATTACATTTCTGCCATTTTCGAATGATCTAGTGCTCTGCATATATCTTGCTTAAGAAATCCATCATCTTCTAGCACTAATCATTCGGTAAATTGCATAAACTGTAATCACTGACTTACTCTATTTTCGAGTGCTAACGTTCATTTTGCAGATTCAGTTTTCCATCTACTATGGCGATGTCCCCAAGCAAAGAAGTTCTGATTCCATCAGATATGTAGGAGATCATTGACAACAAAAGAGTCTGGTTCGAACCAGTACTCGCTTTCAGATCCTGCGGTGTGGAGTGCATGGACCTCATCTTTGATGCCCTCGAGTTCTCAGGCCTTCAGACTTTATTATCTAGGGCTCCGTCCCACTATCTCCCAAGGCAGGTCATCGAGTTCTTCTTGAATCTCCGTCAAGACGACGATCTCAAGGACATAACTTGTGTCAATTACCAGCAAGAAACGGGTAACAACCGATGGGCAGCAAAGATTGCAGACCTCGACGTTGCCGAGTGTCTTCTTCAGTGTTTTGACCTTCACGATGAAGGGATCTCTCCTATATGCTATAAGGAGTCATCCATCAATCAATACCTCTGCCGGTTCAGTGGACAGAAAGATATTGTATTCAAAGCGGCTTTTCCGAAGAATCAACTGCTCTCTGAATACAAAGGCCTTGTAAACATCATGAATCACATACTGACCAGCTCAACGGGATCCTTCGATCAACTCTCGTGGATCAGGACTCAGATAATGATGGCCATCATGGATGGTGTTATGGTCAACTGAAATGAATTCTTCCAAACAGAGTTCAAGGCACAACTCCAGAAGTTTATTGCCAATGAAGACCTCACCACCATGCAAATGATTCCCAAAGGCAAGCTGTTATATAGTAGCAAGGTGTATATTCTGATTGAAGACTATTGCCAGGGACGAATGGTCTTCAATGACGAACAAGTGTTCGATAAAACGAACATTAAATTCTCTGATGCTTTAGTTGTTGAGAAGTCCTTTGGGCAAGGACAACACAACAAGCGTCCTCTTACGATCACTTAGGATCCCCGCCCTACTCAGCAGAAGAAGAGGAAGATACTGAAGAAAGTTGAACCTTCAGTAGTGATCCCCGAGACCGTCTCCATTTAAGATTCAGAGTCGGAAGACGTGACTCTGAAAGACAAGGTTAAGAGGATTCACTCAGAGGAGACCCAGTCTGACCTTCATGCTGACTTACCTCAGACTGAGGTCTCCACATCCATCCCTACTTCAGTTCTGATAGCTCAGAGCCGAGCTGTTGAAGAGATAGCGGATGAGATTCCTGAGATCCTTGATCATGCAGATCTCGTGGACATCGCAGTCAGGGCGAGGGTTCAGATCTGAAGGAAAAAAGGGAAGGAAAGAAGAGTACTGAGAAGCTGACTCCCACCAAAAGTCCAAAATCTAAGGGGGAAGCTACACTGAAGTCATCCCAGACTCAGACTCAGTCTCAGAAGGGTGAGGCCCAGGGTGTTTCGGCTGCGAGCACAGCTGAAACCGGCCCAAGTGGCTCAGGACCCCAACAGACTACTCAGGCAACCCAGACTCCCAAAGACATTATTAAGGAGGTTGCTGAGTACGCTGAACAGGCGGTGGAGGACATCATATTTAAAATCAATCAACTGTCTCAGCATACTGAACTTTTAAATCTACTGAACTGAGACTTAAAACGTTTTCTCACAAAAACTGATTTGGGCCTACACTATTCCGCGCACTGAACTCTTCTGTAGATATCGAATTCGACCTAGTCGGTTAGCGAGATCTCGGTCGAGTCGGTACTCTTAGCCTTTAACTCGATTCGAACGGTTATGCAGTCTGGCCGCTGATTTGATCGGACACCATCCTGAATAGGACTGTTCGAGTTCGAAGTTGAGAAATCGAATCAGGTGTATTCACCCCCCCCCTCTACACCTGACCGTACACTCGGGACCAATTGGGAATCTTCTTCCCGGTCACCATTCCTCCTCCTTGAGCTTGGTCCTGAGTTACGACACTATCGATCATGGGAACGATAGGTCCATCTTCAAGCACTTCAGTCATACTGTCATGGAGGGATGTCAGATGTGCTTCCATTCTGACTCGCCATACTCCATAATTCTCCACCGAGAACATGGGTACCATCCTTATACCTGACATATCAGCCATGAAGAATATAGATATGAATGTAGAGTGATATGCAGTGAAAACGTTTTCCCTCGGATCCGTTCAAATAGACCAGTCTCAAAGATAACAAGAGTCAAAGAACTCCTGCTCTGATACCAATTGTTGGTCCCGAGTGTACGGTCAGGTGTAGAGGGGGGGGGGTGAATACACCTGATTCGATTTCTCAACTTCGAACTCGAACAGTCCTATTCAGGATGGTGTCCGATCAAACAGCTTCAAAGGCGGACTGCATAACCGTTCGAATCGAGTTAAAGGCTAAGAGTACTGACTCAGCTGAGATCTGCTAACTGACTAGGTCAGAATTCAGTATCTACAGTAAGAGTTCAGTGCGCGGAATAGTGTAGGCCCAAATCAGTTTTTGTGAGAAAATGTTTTAAGTCTCAGTTCAGTAGATTTAAAAGTTCAATATCTTTGAGACAGTTGATTGATTTTAAATATGATGTTCGGTATGAATAGTAAAATCAATGCGGCGATTAAGAAAGCGATAAGAGACACAGGATTTTTAAAGTGGTTCGGATATCGCTCAAATCCTACGTCCACTGTCCCGAATGATCAGGAGGCTATTTATTATCCTGAGTTAGTCTCAGTCAGCTTGCACACTGGGCAAAGCCGCGTCTTGGTTTTTATACTGATCCAAGTCTCAGTTTACAACACTATCAAACTTAAAGTGTTTGACAAACTTCTCCAACAGTGAAGGAGTCCTTATACAATAAGGATCGGGTTCAAATGTGAACTCCTTCGTCTAAGCTATAGATAAGAACGGTTGAGCTTAGGGTTAGAGGGATAGGGAATATGAGAGAGTAGCTTCTAGATCGACGAACAGCTGAAGGTAAGCTATAAGTTCGTGTAACGTCGATTGGATACTAGAGGCTTTATATGTTGGTTTAGCTTGATTCCCTATGAGCTAGAATGTAGTCTTTCGTCGGAGATTGTTCTTCGAGTTCTTGCTAAGACTTTGTTCTTTGGAATTTGCTCTTTTTCGCGCTCTCTCTAGTTCTTCGTTTTTTTGAGTGAGTGCTTCAAATCTTGAATGATCCCTCTATTTATAGAGCAGAGATTGAAAATAGATCCGTTGGAGACGATCTTCTTCTCTCTCTCTCTTTTTGGTAGCAAACGACTCTTTTGGTGTAGGTAACAATGTACTTTCCCACCTTTTTAGGTAAAAGGTTGACTGCAGCTTTAGCAGGTGAGAAGACACGTGTATGCTTGTCATTCGTTGAGGTGGATGGAGTGGTTGAGACAGCACAAACTTCGAGACAGACTGAAGCTGACTTCTCTCTTCCTCGTACATGACAATGCCGATTGTCTTTCAAAAGATTCCGGCAAATCCCGAAGACTATCCGCCGTTCTTTGAGTCCGACCTTGTATTCGATAGATAGACCGCCGAGATAAGTCTATCGATGATCGGCTACGAGTCCAGGTGAACTACTCCTGCCGAGTTCGGTTCAACCGACTCTCTCGCATATCTACTCCTCTGCTGAGTCCAAGATCACCGAGTCTTACTGCACCGGTGCTTGAGGCAAATAAGCTGCCGAGTGCCTTGACCGGAGCGAGTGTCTACCGAGTCCGAAACCTCGAGAGACAAAATAGATACAAGGGAGTGGTTCATCATTCGAGATAGGGTTTTGGGATCTTCAAATCTTCGGGACAAGTACAGAGCACAAGGCTACTGAGCTTAAGATCAGTGTCTAAGACCGAATCATTTCCCACTGAGTGAAACAGTGCTGAGGATGGAATCATCACCCAACAAGATCCATCTCAGATTCCTAGAGTGGGATCTCTTATCTGAGACGATCAACCTCGGGACGGGTCCACCGAACCGATCAAAGAAGAGCAGATATTGAGAGAGGAGATAGGTTATGGCGAGCCTGCTGACATAGCTTTGATGGACGATCTTCGAGCTGCAATGCTTATGCTCCTGAGTCAAAAGCGGCAACCTGAACAGTCTACTCAGCCCCCTACTCAGTCTGACTCTCACCACGACTCTCCACCCAAGGATGCAGCCAGGGAGACTCTGTTGAGGGAAAATCTCCTAGGGATGACTCGCCACCTCCACGTCCATCTTCAGGCGCAATCATTCCCACACCGTCTAAATCTCACCGAAGAAGCAGTCTCGATATCAAGCTGCTGAGATTAAAGACACCAGTAGGGCGTCCATCAATAAGTGCATTAAGCGTCAAGCTCATAAGAATCGTTTCCTAGCCACAAACGTGAATACCAAATGGTGCCAATTCAGTGAGGCTCAGACCTATACGCTTGGAAACTTGTCTGCTGAAGTTTAGAGGATCAGCACTCCTTCATATCTTAATGCTGAAGAGATCCTCAGCAAAGCACTTCAAGAGCAAATTACCGATATGAACACTCAATTTCAGAACTTACTGCAGTCTCAGGCCAAACATTCTCTAAATATATGGCTACTACAATTAGATCGAGTCCTCAAGGCAGTTGATGAGCATAACAAGCTCGCTATTGAAAGTGTAACCAAAGCACTAGTGGAAAAACACAATGCCTGCAAGCTGATTGAGAATGATGCTACTGACTCAGTTGATGCATACCTTCGACGGACCGATGCTTCTAAATCTGAAGTACTCCAAGTCGTGAATGTCGAACATAAGCGATGGATTACATACACTGACGCAGCAGGAGATGTTGCAGCAAAACTTGAATCCATCAGCATGTCCGTAGAAGACCTTACGAGGAAGGTCACTGCCCTCTCCATGATAATTGATGATGCCAAAAGGGGGAAGGAAGTAGAAGTGAACGACTACTGACCCTCTTAAAGGATGAAGAGGTAGGACCGAGTAAGGGAGCTGAAAGCAAGGGGGAAGGAGCTACTAGAAGGCTCAAAGCCTAGGAGAGCCAACTGACGACGCTATCACTAAGGTGGCCAAGTACTTAGAAGGACTGACTAAAGATGAGCCACCAGGTCAGTAGCCAAAGGAAAAGTCCTTGCTCCCCCAAGTCCTCCGAAAGCCAAAAAGCTGAAGTTCAGAATGCCAGACGAGCAGATTGCATATGATGAAAGACTGACGTGAGAAATTTAAGAGCAAGAAGAGAAGAAGAAGACCAAGGCCAAGAAAGGCATAAAAATCCGATCTTCAGTTCCTACCAGAACAAGATCTGTATTGCCTAGGCAATCCAGGTCAGCTGCTCAAACTCCTAAGTCCAAAGATTTTGAGAAGCCCGGAGCATCTAAGTCCAAATCAGTCGGACCGAGCGGTTCTAAGTGTAACAGGCAATGTCAGTAGCCTCTGGCCATAACTTCAATAGTAGACCTGAGTCTGCGAGTAATGTTCTTGCTGCTTCTTTGAGTGTTCTGTTTTTCCTTTCTGCAAGACCATTCTACTGAGGCGTATGTGCTACTAAGGTCTTATGTTGAATTCCTTTAGCTTCGCAGTATTCCTTCATCATTGAGTTCAGAAACTCTGTTCCATGGTCTGAGCATATTCTTTGAATCTTGATATCCTTCTCGACGCTTAGCCGTCTCAACAAATTCGGTAGTTCAGATTTGACGTCAAATTTATTGGTGATGAAAATCACCCATGTATATCTTGAATATTCATCAATGACTACAAGAGCATATTTCTTTCCTCTGATCTTCACTGGTGTGACTGGCCCAAATAAATCCATGTGGAGCAGCTGAAGGATCCCATCAATAGAAGGTGATGGAATAGGCGGATTGTTAGATTTTGTTTGCTTCCCCTTCATGCATGCCTCACAATTCTTGTGTCTTTTGAAAACTTCGTTGGGAAGTCCTCTGACTTTAGCATCCCTTGCTAGCTTGTTCATTGTCTTGAAGTTCAGATGGCTTAATCTTCTGTGCCACAACCATGTTGTTTTGTCATCTGACTTCGTGTGTGCCAGCAAGCATACTTCAGGTTATGTGGTATTCCACTCTGCATAGTAGATATTTCGTCTCCGCGGTCCTGATAACAATGTTTTTCTTGTAGATTTGTCAAGAACATCACAAAAACCTGCATCAAAAGTCACTCTATTGGAGTTATCACATAATAGACTCACTGAAAGGAGATTATGTTGAAGTCCTTCAACATATGATACTCTGGGAACTGTTGTAGTTCCACTGTTCCGTATCCCCTTGTGTATCCTTTAGAATTGTCACCAAATTCAATTCTGACTCCTTCTTGCTGAACATAGTGGATCAGCAGACTCTTTTGATGCGTCATATATCTTGAGCATCCGTTGTACACGATCCAAGGGTCCTTTAGCACCTGCAAAACAAAAATATATTCAGGTACCCTTTGGGTTTAGTTTTGGGTCCTTAGATGTTAGTGGACTTTTGAATCCAAACTTGTCTGACAACCCTGATGGTTTCAGACTGTTTCTTGCCCTTCTTGTGAGCTGATCTATTTCCTAAACTCGGAGATGCTGACTTTTTGTTCTTCTGAGGTTCAACTTTCTTCTTCTTCTGAACCATTGGACTTTTGACTCTTGGCTCATAATAATAGGATCCATATTCAGCTGGATGAGTCCATTGCGGTTGGCCATATAGTTCGGCCCACCTGACCTTATTGGTTCCCCCTGAGTTGGATCTGGGTGTTTTGGGGTTTGAACCATGGGCATCTTCTTGTTGCTGGGCTGAGGTGCGATCATTTTCTGTTTGTTCTTTGCCTGAGGGGTGATAGGTTCAGCAGCTTGAATTTTCCCTCTGACAAACCGATCAGCCAGCTTTTCTGAGCCTTTGGAATTTGAGATATAAGCTTTATATGTGTATCCAAGTCCTTCCTTGACGGAGACTGGCCACTGAGCTCTAAGCATTCCTTCTAGCTTCTCCTTAGCTCCTAGATACTGCTCTATCATCAGACTTTACCATACTTCATCATTCTTCTGGAGTGACTCATAATCCTTCTGTACTTCTGTGAGTTTCTGACCGAGCCTAGCTATCTCAGTATCATTCTCAGAGTTGTCCTTGGTCAAGACTGAGATCTGTGTTTCTTGATGTTGAGATTTAGTCATCAGGGAGTTAATCTCTTCCTTCTGTCTCAGCACAAGTCCTTCAGACTCAGTAGAGTCCTGACTTCTCATCGAAAGTCTCTGATTCTCAGCTTTCAAAAGTTCCAACCCCTGAATTGTCTTACTGACCTGTTAGCTCATCTGGATCTGTTCCTCAAGCAGATCCTCATATGCAAGAACCACATCTAGCGGTTCACCTGCAATGGAGCTCGTGTCATGTGTGTATGGTGAAGAGGAGCTATATTAGGATCAGAATTTACCTTAGCCTCTTCTCCGGCCATAAGACACAGTTCAGAGTCCTCTGCTTCAATCGTGATGAACGCAACGTCATCATCAGATGATTCCATGAAAAGTTCTGCGTCGCTTGAGCAGTCGGATAACTCTCCGGTAATGTTGCCTAGCCTTTTTCTGACAAATTTGTCGCGCCTGGCTTGCCTTTAAGCTCTTTCAGTAGTTGAGAGTTCTGGACATTCGTACTGGAAATGTCTTGCTTCTTGCAGTTATAGTATACTGAGCTCCGGCCTTCCCGTTTAGGTTTCTCGTTATGTCCAGCGGGGGCAGCTTCAGTATTCCCGCATTCAGGAAGAGATTTAAAGTCATTTTTCAATTGAACATTCTCTCTCTCTTACCTTGATACCCTTTGGAAGCCTTTTTCATCTTCATTCTTTGGAATTTGTCCTTCTCCTTCTGGTATTTCACCGCAAGGAGAGCGTACTTCTCAGCCACATTGTCAGCAAATGGTATTCTCGCTGAGCTTCCGGCTGACTGACTTGTGGTTGAGGGAGTTGATCCTGGTGTGCTAACTGATGCCTTGTAAGCATGATCCATTGGCACTTCAGCTTCAGCACTGGGGGTGTGTGGGAGATTAAGCTCAAACTCCTCTGCCTTAAGTTCTGAAAATATGTAATCAGGAGTAACATAGTTTAAGTTAGTTCTTCATAAACATGTAGCAAAAGAGTACCACTTGGGCCTGCTAAGAGCCCTTAATATCTTTGTGTTGGTCTCCTTGTTGCTGAATGTTCTCCCCAGTCCATTGATGATATTGATTTGATTCATAAATCTGAGGCTGAAATCATCAATAGACTCCCTGGAAGCATGGTAAATGCTTCGAGTTTCTGCAGCTCTAACTCCAATTTGTTCTCTTTTATTTGTGGAGTTCCTTGGCTTAGTACATCGAGAGCATCCCATAGCTCCTTTGCTATCTTGCATTCATGTACCCTTCCTAGATACGAGTCACTAAGAGTTGTCAGTATCGTATTTCGTGCGACTCGGTCAAGGTTGTGCAGCTTTCTCTCTTCAGGTGTGAAGAGGCTCTTGTTTTTTGGAATAGTTGTGTCGGTTCTGGCACCTGCTGCTCTCTAATGCAATCTCGACGCTATCGATCATAGGAACAATAGGTCCTTTCTCCAGAACATCAGCCATGCGGTCATGCAGCGATGTTAAATGAGCCTCCATCCTCACCCGCCATACCGCATAGTTTTTGGCAGAAAACATGGGTACTGTCCTAATACCTGAAAGATCAGACATTTTGATAGATATGATATATGATGCTATGAAGAGATTCAAGTGCAGAGAAAATAATTTTCAGGATCTATTCGAGTTAGACCAATATTCAGATAACGATGATCAAGAAGAACACCACTCTGATACCAATTGTTGGTCCAGAGACGAGCTTCAGGTGAGGAAGGGCGGGGGGGGGTGAATACACCTGAAAGCAAATTCAAACTTAGAACGCGAAAGTCAGCTTTAGCTGAAGATTGCTACTGAACTTGTCAGTTAGCCAAATATGCTTTCTCGATCGCGTGGGCTGTTTGATTAAGAAACTCAATGAAAACCCGTTTTATGCTATTTGATTAAAACTCAGTTATATGTAGAATGGACAGTTAATCAATACAACAGTTAAAATCAAGACAAACGATTTTTAAAGTGGTTCGGACACGCTGAGTCCTACGTCCACTATCCTGAACTAAGCAGGAGTTCTTGTATTAATTATACTGAGTAAGTCTCAGTTGATCAGTTCACATGACAAATTCTCACTTGTTTGCTTATACTAAACAAGTCTCAATTATCTATACGCAGGAAAAATTCTACTTATAGTGGTAGTGACTTTACAATTCTTAAACTTTGAAGGTTAGAATTTCTCCAACTCTGAAGGAGTTTTTACAATAAGAACAGTTCAAAAAATGAACTCCTTCAAGGTTCTAAAGCTACTGAATATTACAATGAGCACGGTTAGATAGAGAAAGGGAACTAAAGGATATCTAGAGAGAAGAACTATAAAGACGTCGAGTTAGAGGTATCCCCGCGGCCTTCCCTGACCAGAGACGTCGCCAGAATCACGACGAGTGCGTGGGGCTGCACGCATTCTACGCTTCCCACGTGCGCGTGGCAGCCGCCATCTCATGCGGCTGTCTCCGACCTCGTCGTCCCATCCAGACGTCTCCTGAATGACCGGGAACTGCACAATTTTGCAGCTCCTCGTTGGCAAAAACCGATGCTCAAATTGACCCTTTTTCGAACTGTGTTTCCTTCAACTAATCGAAGGGAATTGAAATTTGAACATCCTTCGGCCACCAAAAATGGATTCCGGTCGAATTCGTTCATCAATTTCGCTCAATTTTTGAATTCATCGCCGGAAAATCCAAAGGTGAGCAATAAACTTCCAACGTCGATTCTGGTCGTATCCAAGGTCGGATGACCCCATACGACCTACCGACGCGAAACTCAGAATGAGAAAATTCCAATGGTTCAAGCTGTTTGCCGATTGTATGCCGGCCACGCTAGGAATTTCCGCCACAAGATGCGGAAAAACCCTAGCCAAACTAAGATTTTTGGCCAATTGGGACTTTTCTTTGTCTCCTCGAAATTCGTGCCTCTCGGACCAAAATTACAGTACAGTAAACAATACAAGTAAATTACATTAACCCTAACATCTACTCGTTGATTTCCTCATGAGAAAAATGGTACAAACGGGGTCAAAATAGTGGCTCGCAGGCCGCCCCAAAGCACGAAATTATCCTATAACGACGGAAATTATGAATAAACAACCCTAAACATGCTACTAAAAGTAAAAATCACTGCCTAAAACCATGGCTCTAATACCAATTGAAGGATTGGAAGACGAGTTCATACCTGCATCCTTGGAAAGTCTTTGATTTTTGCTCGTATATTGAGCTTTTGGACTGTGTCCCGGCCCTTCCTCTCCTCCATGTGGACAAAGATCTAATAGGAAAAATTATTTTGCTCTCTCACGTTCTCATACGTTTTCTGAATTAATAATTGGCATAGAATCATTTTCTGAACGTATTTTTCATTTATAATTATGATTGTGGCCCATTAGTAATTATATTGCTAATGGGCTTCTAATAAATTAATATTCAGCCCATAATATAATTAATAACAACCGAACCACTTATTTTTAAATTAATAAATAATTTTTATATTATTAAATAATGTATAAATACATTAATCTATTAATAATAATTCTCGAGAGAGCAGAATAAATATTGGGCATCTAATTGGGCCAGACCAGGGATCTAATACAAGAAATAAAGTCGAACCTTAAAGTAATTAATTGTCTATGCTGAGCAAAATTAATTAATAAGCATAGATTCATTCTACTAGAGAATATGTGTTGACTTACCCCTTTATCCCATCTTGAGAATGAGCTTGTATTTAAGACTTAATTGATCACCGTATTTAAGAAATAAATATCCGTTAATTAATTAATTAATCTCACTGACAACTTAAATTAATTAACATCTTATCATATTCCTGAGTAGTACAACTCGACCTTATTAACACACCTGAACTTAATCAACCGGTTCGGGTTTAGTGTGCTAATCCTTATGAGTTCCTCACGGTATATTATCAACACATTTTAACAGGGATATGGATTCAAGATACAGATAATCAACCTGAGCTACAAATAAATACTATCACCCAAGATACGTAGATCCAGTCGCGATGACATTCACCATAGTAAGTCAAAGTGATAGATAACTAAATGCACCCAGCTGAAATCTTATCAAGCTTAAGACAAAATTAAATCATCGAGATCTTTGGATTTCTACTAAGGTCAGCTAGGAGAACTCATCTCACTGTGATCCATCAATACACCAACTTCAGTGTACCAGTATATACAAGCAACTTAGACAGACCACGTTTTATCTAAAATACAACTTAAACCGATAACTTGTCCTTAAGTTGTCTCAACTATGATAATTGTTTACATCTTGTTAGTTCAACCAATTATGCAATCTTCTATGATCTACAACATACTACATAATTTAACTCTTATACAAGATAAATGACCAATATGCACGAATGTAATTAATCAAATAGGAGAATAAAAACAGTAGAAAGGAAAACACATTATATACAAGCAAAAAGATTGCTTCCAGTATACAAAATTTCAACATCCTTATCCACTTCCTTCTCTACTTCCCCTCTCATATTGATTGTTCTCTCTACTAGTCATGTATTGAAATCTCCCTCCTCCATGGCCACCAGCAAGTCCTCTATCCCCATACCCGTAGTTGTAAGGCATCTCATATTATGGATTATTTGCACCCATAGCAGATTTTCCATTATCTTCCCTCCCCTGACTCCCTTTGTACCCCATTCCCCGCTACTGACTAGTTCCCTCTCCCCCTATCCTAGCCCCAGATTGTTCCCCATGAGAAGTTGCCACAGTAGGTGTTATAAGCAGATTTGGAGGTATAGGGTAGTTCAGATTTGTAGGATAAGCCTTTGGGTTTTGGAAGGTAAGGTTAGGAGTAGGTTGTTGTTGTGGTGGGGTAGAGAAATTTGAGGCATTCTCCCTTGTAGGTTTAGGAGAGTAAACGTAAGGTTGTGTTGGCAGCAAGCTAGGGTTTTGGTAGAAGGAGGCTGGGTTTTGAAGATTAGGATTTTGGAGATTAAGGTTTTGAAGGTGGGGGTTTTGAAACCTAAGATTTGGGTAGTTGATGGAAGCTTGGGAATAAGGTGAATATGGATAGGTTAGGTAAGTCATATTAGAAGCCATAGTGTTCAGGGCATGTACCACATATTGATATTGATTTGTCATATTTGTGAACCCTTGCTGAATCCATTATGGTGGAGGTTGTGCAAATGGTTCTCCTGCGGGCTGTTCTTGGATGGGTGGTGCTTGATTCGGTTGTTCATACTCTTCTGATAGGCTGGGCTCAATGTCACCCTCTTTGGGAGGTGGACTCACCATAGCCACACTACTGATACCAATGTAACAATCTCGACTGTTAGGTAGATCTGTTGGGGTTGAGTGATTATCACTCTTTGATATTTTTTGGTTTGTGAAGAAAATTGGTAAATTTGTAAGTAAGGAAATGCAAGAACAAGAAGTAAACAAGAAGATAAAGTTGGTCGATTTTCTGATTCTCTTCTCGTTCCTGACTCAGTACTTAAACACAACAAGAGAGATTCGTGTTCTCTACAATAACAACTCAAAGCTAAAACTAACATAATTAAAAGATAGATCCGTGGAGCGATCCCAGACGTCCACGATTAGTTAAGATCATGCGATCTCGATCATTAGCCACTAGTAACATTCATGTGCGTCCATATACTTGACTTCCTCCTCCATCATCAAATCCCATTTCTCCCTTTCAACCTCACAAATGACGCTCACTAAAGCCTCCCCATTTTCTCCAGCTCCAAGTCCTTCAAACTCCTCTTTCTTTACCTCATCCTCTGTTCCACCTTTAGACCGAAGTGTGATAATGACATATTTGTAATTTTGGATTAGTTGTAATTTGACATTTTAATTATAAATTTCAAAATAAACTACTATAATATAATATTTACAAACTTGGTGGAATTCTCACGGTGTATAGCAGTCAGACGGTTGGTCAGATATAGAGGAGTTTGGACCGGGCTCTTCTTTCTTGATGGGGTCAAGAGAAAATTGCAAAGGTAAATATTTGGTTAAAATGAGCCCAACATGAAATTGGACCTTTTTATATAAGTTACAACTTACAAGGTAGATAATGGATTTCTTGTGAGTTTTATTCTCACGTCGTACTAAAATTAAGAATGGCTCTTTAATTCCTTATAACCCAAAATTTAATAAATTTTTGTACGTTTTCTTTAAACAACTATGGTTGGATAGGATCATGCCTTAACATTTTGGTTAAATCCACATATTCAAATATGTTGACCCATTAATCAACTTATGTTCAATCTATGATCTAAAAACATCGACTTTAAGTAAAATCGACTTCACCCAAAATTTTGTTTTGTTTTAGAAATAGTGAATACATAAGTTCACACAATTCTATTTTGTTTCAGGCTAGAGCACATCGAGAATTGATATTTTATATGATTAATGGAATTCATGATCATTTTGTGAAGCACATGTATGATCCAACTACCTAATAAAGTTTATTACATATAGGAGACTGTCGACATAAACGGTTGGAAGAGAATTATAAAATTTATATTATATCGAATGTAATTTTGTTCTGTCACGCAAATATTAATAATAGTGCAATCAAACGTGCAAGATCTATTGCTGAAATTATTACTATAGTTAAAATGGGATTTGGACTGTACGATTAGCAAGCCACACGACTCACACCAACATATTGTACCACGAAATTATTATTTTTCTAATATAAATATTTATTTTAATGGGGTCGACAAGCTGTTACCAAATCAGACAGTTTTCAAACAATTAATTCTATAGCAACTTGTGTGGTCCGTACAGTGTTACATTCTTTGAGCATATAAACATATGAATGCTTGAAATCATAAGCACGTGCTTCTAATGCAACTTGTGGGTATCCAATTTTTCAAAGGAATTAAACTCGCAATTGCTACTTAAAATATGCGTTACGAAAAATATGGTAAATTATAGTAATAATTTGCAAAAGATCCTGACAAATAATTTCTTATATATTAAGGGTTATATGCTAGGCTTGAAATGAAACAGATCCATGGTGACAGACACTTGTATTTTTCAAACGCACAAAAGGCACCTTTTTATTTATGTTAAATAGTATATTTATTTCCCTTTTAATTTTATTAGCCTCTTCGTCACAATTAAAGCACTCCAAGCACTTGAAAGATAGACAAGTGCGATCCATGAAAGAAGAAAATTGTACTAATTTAGAACATCGAACTATATTCTAAGACGAAAATGGATTTAAATTTAAGGAAATGATTAAATCTAACTAAAAAATAATAAATAATTGAAATACAAGTTTCTTCATATATGATCAGATAGTTAACTCACCTTTTTTTATATATATATATATATCTTGATTCGAAATAATAATCGTTTAATTTATTATAAAGGCATGGTAAGAGTTTTGTCAGCATCAGAGCCCACTAGATCATCTATCTTAATGAAGTACTTTCGCATTTTAGTTTAACATCACTTATACATGTTATTGTTTTAACAAGAAAAGGAAATTTCATATATATTATCGTCTAGGAATCTTTTGATGATCGATTGGTGGGTAAACACAGTTGAACTAATGCGTGCAAAATTTTAACCAAACAATGATTTAGAACTATATACAAATTCTTCGAATATAAACACGTGACGTATGTAAACGTAGAAGTAATTGAAATAAAATTTCCTTGCATGAAAATTGATTTTTTGCCATCTATTGATAAGTTGGTGGGCGGGAAAGTCCAAATTCTGGTCCGCATGTTTACAAAAATTGTTCAAATACGTGCACTCTTGTAGCCCAACTCTCTCTCTCTCTCTCACATGGTTGTTTAGTCGTCTACGTAAGCCGGCAGTTGAGAAGATTGAATGGTCCATTACCCTTTCCTCCAAATCTACTACTTTGAAAGTTAGAAACGCAATGGAATCAAAATGGTGCAATTGAAGGCTAATCGTATTCTTTGAATCTGAGAT
Organism: Lavandula angustifolia; assembly: GCA_028984105.1. NCBI lineage: Eukaryota > Viridiplantae > Streptophyta > Magnoliopsida > Lamiales > Lamiaceae > Lavandula > Lavandula angustifolia. Next base: position 10,974,486 of record CM054822.1, read on the forward strand.
CTCACGTGTAGAAAATATCTTCGTTCGATCAGATTTTGAATGTTTCTAATACTGATTTTTATGTGACTACGATCACAAAAGTTTAGATATACTGCACAATTGTATCTGCACCACAGGGTGTTGCTTAGTGACGCTTTTCATTCAAAATAGTGAGCCACATACGCGACATGTCGACACATAGCTAAAAAGAAAGAAAGAATGAATGAGGAGATTAATTAATTAAGCTGGCGATTGATCGATCTTACTATACTCCGCTAAATCATTTTGATGTGTGTTCTTCCCGGTCAACTCTTTCGCTCGGACTGCTTGATGCTCCCAATCCGTTCTAACCAACACGAACAGCATCACCACCGCGCACGACGCCTGCGCCGCCAGCAAACCCATCCACAACCCCGTGAAACCGTAGCCGAGTTTGAAGCTCAACATGACGGCGATCGGCATTCCGACCAGATAAAAGCACCCGAGATTGATATTCGCCCCCAATTTCGGCCTCGCAGTTCCTCTCAGAACGCCGCAGCCCGTCGTCTGCGGGCAGTTTCCGAGCTCACACAGGCCGATTATCGGCAGCACCGCCGACGTCAATCCCAGAATCTCCGCATCTCGAGTGAACAAACCGGCCCATAAATTTCTCACCGTGAATGCGAACAACAGAGCCGCAAAGCCGAGGAAGAAGCTCAAGCAGAGGCCAATAATGGCCGCCATCTTCGCCTTCCTCGGCCTATTACCGCCCAACTCATTCCCGACTCTGGTGGAAACCCCAAAACTCAGGGACGAAGGGAAAATGTAGATTAGGGAAGTGGTCTGAATGAGAATCCCCATGGAGGCGACGGTAGCGCGTGGGTTCACGAGAAGTCCGCATAGTAGTATCATGATCTCGTACCACCACCACTCCAAACACACGCTTATGCAGCTGGGGACGGCAAGATTCAATAGCGATCTCCATTCCCTGAAGCAGTCCCATGAAAGACTCGTCCACGTCTTCTGGTAGACTCCCGACATTGCCACGTAGGCTGCCAAGGATCCGACGAGGTTGATATTGGTCCAGACTCCGGCGAGGGCGATCCCCCCTGATGCCGAGGCCGACAACATTGAGGAGGAGGTAGTTGATGGGGATGTGGAGAATGATAGAGAAAAGTGCGCAGTATGTCAAGGGCATTGTGATGGACTGTGTTCTTAGATATATGCGGAGAGGGTGGAGGAAGGATTGGGCGATTAGGTCGGGTAGAGAGAAAAGGATGTAGGAGTGAGCCGCCATTGCTATGTGGTGGTCCTGGCCGAAGAGGAGGAGGAGTTTGTGCATGTTGAGCCAGAGGAGGGCGATGGGGATGGATGTGAGGAGGAGGAGAAGGGTGGTGCGTTGGAGGGTGAGGCCGAGGAGTTTGAAGCGGTGGGCTCCCAAGGCTTGGGCGCAGATGGGCTCCATCCCCATGGCCAGCCCCGAGAGGATGGAGTAGCCGGTGATGTTGGCGAACCCCACTGCCAGGGCCCCGCCGGCCAGGGGGAGGTCACCCAGCCGCCCCAGGAAGACCATCGAGATCATGGACCGGGAGTAGAGGAGGAGGCCGGTCAGGATCATTGGGAGACTAATGTTGGACATGGATTTCAATTCTTTTAATGCGAATGAGAGATGAGTTGTGGGATCTTCTTCTTCTTCTTCTTTGTATGTTGGACTGCTGGAAACCAATGGATTCAACATGTTGCTTCACTACTTTTCAAGACAGAGAATGGGGTTTTCATCTTTTTCTAACGACCTCTTCTTCTTATATATATGCGTTCTCTTAGCGAGATGGTTATTTTATTTTATTTTTTTTAGAAGAAAAAAATTAAAACAAATACATTCCTTGTAAAAAAAGTGTAATTTGCATGTGTATACTCGTATTTATGTCTCCTTAGTATATGACCTTATTCGTGATTGGTTTATTCTATTTGGAAAAATAATTTTCATTAAGGACTTATGACAAAATAACTTATTATATAAGAACTTACGGTATATAAGCACTTAAATTTAGTAAGTTAATTATGTTTGGGTACATAGAATAATAATAACTATATAGGCAAAAATAATAAACTAAAAAAAATGTAGTTGTCGGGATTTGATATGTGAACCTTCTTAAAAGTTACTTATAACTTGTCATAAGTTAATATTATTAACTTATAAAAATAAGTTAATAGTAATTTATTATTTAGAATAAGTTATTTCAATAAATTCTCCCAAACGCGCATAAAATGACTTAATATTTAGAATAAAGCTAAAATAAGTTGTTTATAAACTCTTTCAAACGAGGTCTAAGTCTACATTTACAAATCTCACCAACTAAGATCAATAAAAAGAATATATCACATACAGTTAGTCGAATGTAATTTAAAAATATTTAGAATGCCCCTACAATCATTAAAATTTAAAAAAAACAACTTTTTAATTGCTATACATTTCCTTTGGCAATAAAAAGATATTGCATTTTAGTTTTTTTTGACTTGGACTTTATATGATACTCCCTCAAGTTTCATTTGAAGCGTCTTGTTTCCAATGGACACGGATGTTAAGAAAATGATAATGTGTGGTGTATATTGTTTGCCTTTTGGATAGTTAAATCTTGTCCATATATTCTTACCTTTTTTAGAAACAAAACACTTCTAATGGGACGTCCAAAATGAAAAACAAGACGGAGGGAGTATTATATTGGTATCATTTTAAAAAAAAGCGTGTGAAGGAAGAAGTTCCGATATGATTATAGTTGTACCGTAATCAATAGTATCACCAATTTGATGCGACGTCCGACGTATAAGAGTTGTGATATTCTTTCTAGAATTAATTAAATGTAGTTAACAAAATTTGAAAACTAATTTAAAGAGAAATCCCTCATAAAATTCAAGAATAGACGACGGTATAATTTTTGGTTTTGTTGTCTTGTCGTCGTACTGTTTAGCCTGCAACTCATTGTTAACACTTTCTTGCAGGCATGAAAAACGTTTTCTGTAACTTCTTATGTATATAATATATATATATGTATAATTGAAGATAATTATATTTTAATTAAATGAAAATATTAGAAAGCTGGATGGGCGGTTGCATTGATGATTTGATTTTGACTTGCAAGTATAACAAACTGTGTATGGCCTTGAAATTGCCAAATGGGACACTTCCTTTTTTATTCGTCATAAAAACAATTTAATGTTGTGCGTGTGTGTATATATATATATATATATATGTTGGAGGAGGATAATTATCCACATGGTCGACGACGTAAATAGGCTGTCTTTCCTACAAAGAATGTTGGACTTAAATGCCGATTTTGACCAAAACACTAAGAAATGGAGTATGAGTGTATTAGTTGTATGAGAGTTATTCATTTAAATGTCTTAATGGGAATCAAAGTTTCCTTTCTTGAACTGATTCCATCTTCATTTTCTCATCTCGGTAGTAACAGGATAATCTCTCAAATATTTTTTATTTTATTTTGCATATATTTATGTATTTTATTTTTTGTACAACGAGATTGCAGTTGACATTCGAAGTATGTACATTAATATGATGTGAAAAACTAAACGACAGGTATAAAATTTAACGAGAATAATTGTTGAAATTAAAATAGATCTGAAAATTTTGGAGTATGGAAGTTAATAAAGAACCGAGATCGATCTGGAACTGAGAATTGGGCGGTGGAAGATTATTCAAAGTGTATTCCTCTTCTTTAATGAGAATTGTTGTTTCTTCTGTTTTTTACTCTTCTTTACTTGTGCAGGATCTGGATCCCATCTTTTCTTTTTTTCATCAAAGGGAAAATTCAAGATGTGTTGTCTAATCTTCTAGTAAAAATCTCTTGATTGTTACTTGATCCAAATCACATCAATTTAGCCAAATCTTCCTTTAAAACCGTCAGTCTCAACATCTTTCCATCCTTAATTGATTACCCACGAACTTCACTCAAAACCTACATGAACTGTTTCTAGGCCAAGCATATCGTCAGTAAAACTGATGGAAATGAGCAGCTACTAAATACCTCATCAAGTATCATACATCGTATGTTTTTTAATGAGAGAAATATGTAGTTTGTCTTTGTGTAACTTTTTTTTCAGTTTTTATTTTTTTAACTCTAAACAATAACATTAATTTGGTTCCATTAAATCTTTAAACATTTTCTTTACTTGCCGCAAGTACTTTAAGTTGACGACTTTCATTAAGGACCCATTTGGAAAAACAAGTTAAAAAAGTGTTTATGATTTTTTTTTTTTTTTTTTTTTTTTTTTTTTATGTTTGGATAAATTAATATATAAGCACTTAAATAGAAAAAAAATATATGTATAGTTTAAAAATTATTGTCGGTGAGATTTGATGTGCGAGATCTATTTCCACAAGTTTTTTTTGTTTTCAGCTTATTTTCATTAGCTATTCATGTCAGCTTATGAAAATAAGTCAAAAATAACTTATATTTTAGAATAAACTATTTTCATTAGCTATTCCAACCTCGCGTAAAAGTGTTTATTTTTTAGAATAAGCTATAATAAGTTATCGATAAGCTCTCTCGGGTGGGGCATAACTCCACTAATTCTCAAATCAACGTTATGAGTCTCAAGTTTTTAAAACCTTAGCGAGAAATAATAAGAATAATCCAATTTCAGGAACACAAATATACTATTGAGCTAGCAAAAACTAAAAGCTTGAAAAACGATTATTTTTTTAAAAAAATATGATTTTTATAAGCTTATGACATCTTGAAGATGGAACGTGCTTTAGTACTATTTGAGTATTTGCTCTTTAAGGTATGGATTTGGTAGAAAACAAAACTTATATAGAAACTATGTAGGAAAAAAATGTAAAAGCTATCGTTTGTTCATATAAAAATGACACAAAACTAGCTTATGTTCTATTTTTTTTTTACACGAAATATCTCGTATTCATAAAATATATTGCACAAAATACCATTTCATCAATTTTGACACCGTATGTGTCTGAGTTGTTTCCTATTCTTTGTTATAAGTAATATCTCAAATGCAATTATTTTGTGAGATTAAAAAAAAATCCAAATCATTTTTTTTTATCATAAAAGAAAACGGGTAATGGGACAAGAGCAATAGCATATTTTTTAATATCTTATATTATTTAAATGGTAATTTTCATAAAAATTAACATAACACAAATAAAAAACACTTTCATTTAAGATATGCAATTGTTTTTTCGAATCTAGAAAATCCAAATTCACAGTAAAACAAAAACAAAAAAACAAAAAAAAAACAAAAAAAACCAAAAAAAAAAAAAACAAACAAAAAAAAAAAAACAAAAAAACAAAAAAACAAAAAACTAAGAAGAATGGGTTTATAAGAGTTCAGGTGGGACGTGACTCTCATGCGGTTGCATCCGGGGCGTCACAAATAAGTTTTTGGTTTCAAAGACATTCATAGACGTGACCCCGGCACGACTGTGTTTGGGGTACTACATAGAGTTTAGTGGTTCTCGGCCTATCTGATTATTTATATTTGTAGATGTTAAGTCTTATTATCTTGTATAGTAATTAGATTGTGCAGTGTGTTGTAGATCTTAGAAGACTATACAACTGGTTGAACTAACAAGATATAAATAGTTATCACTTATAAGACAACTTTAAGATGAGTTGTCGGTTTAAGCCACAATTTAGAAAAGAAGTAGTTTATATTGGCTACTTGTTGGGATGAGATTCAGTATGATAAGATTTGAAGATCCCAAAACCCTATCTGAATGATCAACCTTATATAATGTAATAGTTTAGATGAGTTCATCATGTTAGGAACTCATTAGGCTAGCTAGAGTTCAGTTGCTGATAGAGTTCAGTAGATCATCTGTCGTTCAGCTGAAGAATTCAATATCAAGGACTGAGTTGGGATAGTTACAGCCCACTGTGTTGGTCCCAAGATAAACGTTCAGGTGTAGAGGGGGGCTGAATACACTTGAAAACTTTCTCAACTTAAAACGCGAACAATACTTTTCAGGAGAGTGTCTAGGCTGAGCAGGGTTCGATGGACCAAATAAGTTGTCTGAATCGCGTGGCGAGTGGCCGACTCTTACGAGGCACTGCTAGTTGACCTAAGTCAGAATTCAGTATCGTTCAGTAAGAGTTCAGTAGAGTGCGGAAATGTGTAGGCCCAATTCAGTTGAGTTAGAAAACGCTTATAGTAAAATTGTTTCAATATATTAGTGTAGTCTTTTAAGCTTTGCTGAAACACAGTTGAATGATTTTGAAAAATATTTTCAGTATGAACAGTAATCAATTCAACAGTAAAACAGAGCACACATAACACAACGAGTTTTAAAGTGGTTCGGATCCAACAATCCTACGTCCGCTATCCCGAAAAGATCGGGGAGGCTATTTTATTATCTTGAGTTAGTCTCGGTCGGTTTGTGCTCCGGACAAACACGGTCTTAGTGATTATCTTTGAGCAAGTCTCGGTTTACGGGGATATCAAACTAAAGATTTTGACAAACTCTCCAACTATGAAGGAGTTCTTTAGAATAAAGAACGGTTCGGGAATGAACTCCTTCGAACTAAGCTATGAATATGGTCTGCTGAGCTTAGGTTAGAGGGAAGGGAATGAGAATGAGGCTTCTAGAGCGACGAACAATGAGGTATAATCTCTGGGTTCGTGTTCAATCGCTTGGATACTAGAGGCTTTGAATCTGATTCAGCTTGGTTCCCTTTGAGCAAGAATGTAGCCTTTCGCTTGAAGGTTTTCTCTGAAGATCTTGCGGAAAGCTTAAGTCGATTTGAAGTTGCTCGTAATTGCTCATGTGTTCTTCGTATGTGTCGTCGTGAGCTTCGATTTGAATTCTTCTCTCTATTTATAGATGAGAGACATGGAAAGATCCGTTGGAGACGATGATCCATGTGTCTCTCTCTTTTGGGTAGCTAACGGCTCTTTCAAAGAATGTTGGCAGAGTCTTTTCCCTCCATTTCTGGAAATATGTTGATTTGCAGCTTTAATCAGAAAGTAGACAGTTGGCTGCTTGTCATTGATCGAGGCTGTAGAAAGTAGGTGAGACAAACGAGACTTCAAGACGGATCCGAAGGCGACTTCTCACGTACCTCGTATGACTCTGCCGATTTGACTTATAAAATCGCCGACGGTGAAGATCTTGTCGGCCGTTCTTTGAAGTCGATCTATGTTCGGTAGCATACTCTGCTTGAGTCGGGCTCTGCGAAGATCAACTACGAGTTCAATGAGCTGCTCTGCTTGAGTCCATTTCTACTAACTCCTTTCGGTATGTTGCTCTGCTTTGAGTCGAAGCCTACGAATATGAATACCTCTCGGTATCTTTGCTCTGTTGAGTCGGGCCTGCTTGAGTCTTCACTCTATGGTACTAAGGCGGATAGTCTACTGAAGGGTCAGCAGACAGAACTATCTACCTAAACCATGCTGAAGGAATGTCTACTGAGTCTGAAACTCTCAGAGACGAAGATAAAACAGTTACAACAAAATGGTTCAGCAATCAAAGTAGGGTTTTGGGATCATTCAAATCTACTAGCACTAAGCTACTGAATCATCTCCCTACAATTTCCCCCTATTTGATGATGCCAAAACCTAACACTACAAACTGTCAAAAACAAACTCCTTACAAATATTACAAGTAGAATCAGTGGAGTTGTTTCATCAAGTTCTAAACTGCGAGGGGAATACGTGAGGGAAATATTAGAACCTATACAGAAATCTAACAACAATTTCCCCCTGAACATCCTTATACAATAAAAATTCCCTCATGCTTGTAACAAAGACAAATCCATCAGCTAAGCAAAAATAGACAGACACAGATATCAACAGTGAGTGTGTGAGTCAGTAATCACTTAGGTAATTCTGAGTGTTAAGCTTATATAAATATGGCCATGAAGACAATAAGGTATTGTCGGGCCGAACAGCAAAGATGTTTTATAGATAAGAGAATTATGTACATTATATCACTTGCTATTCTAAGAAACAAAAGATAAGATACATAGAAGCAATCTATCTATCTCCTGAATTGCTGGATCCGTGCTTTGAAATCTCTTGACTTCTCCTATGGCAGCGACAATCCATACATCTAGAAGGTGTCTTTCTCGAGCTTACGTATCTTGACATATCAACGGGGTCGGTTCGTCAAGATCTAAGGCTTTGACGCCGCATTGCGACTTCTCCTTCTATGGCTCCAATATGCGATGATCCATCAAGCTTACGTGGAGGAGGCGGAGGCCTAGGAGCCGGGACTCGGACATTTTCCTTTTCGGCTAAGACTTTACGGACTGCGGCGTAAATTTCGGGGTCGCTCACCGGAAGCCCGATCAACAAAGGCATTTATCTTGTTCATGTCGGGCCAATACTTCCAGGACGAAGTACCTCTTAATGAATTACGCTTTGAGAGTTTCCCATCTCCCGAGTCCTCTCCCATGGCATCCACGTGTCAATCCTTGGCCTTACGTGAATTTTTCGGATCGAGGGGCTTCTGCTTCGCTTTGTATTTATAAGGAATTTCAGCTTCCTTGTTTGGTACCCTCTCTCGCGCCTCTTTCTCGGTCCTCAATCTCAAGGCTTCTAAGTCGGCCTGCCACGACCTCTCTACGGCTTCAGCGATTTGCCTTGCTTGATGGTTACTGTCTAGATCCCTCTCCATCGTATCCCATATCTCTTTCATCTACAATTCTTGTTCCTTAGAGGGGACATAGGAGGGAATGTGTTGTTCTTCTTCTGACTCAGCAGGTGATTGAGATTTAGACTTGGTTTCACCCAGCTGGCCAGTCTCCTGTTGTTGTTGTTGTTGTTGTTGTTCAGCTTCTTTTTCCTTGTCGGCCTCATCGCCGATTACCCGAGTTTTTACGGGGGAGGCCTAGTTCCGGTCTTCTTTCCCCACGAGACCTTGGTCTTACCCTTTGCGGGAGCTTTCTTAGGTTTGTTGGCGGCTTACGCCCGGCCAATCTCCCGGGCGAAGCTTTTCATCGGCCTCAATCCCGAGCTCTCTCTTTTGGCTCCTTTCTATGGTGGGGTTGGGAGTTTCAGCTTTTTCTTCCCCTTACCCGCCACTGGAGGAGGCATAGGAGTCTCCTCCTCGTCTGAATCCTCCTCGACGAATCTAGCAATCTCCTGAATATGCTCTGGAAGGGTCTGGGTTGCAGAATTTTTCGGTCCTGAGCCGCTTGGGCCGGTCTCAGCAGGCTCTACATCACCCGTTCTTTGAGACACCCCAGGCCCGACACGTACCTTGGGAGTCAGTGGGAGCTGATTGACGTCCAGCTGCTCCTCTTTCTGACCTTGTTCCCTTTGGAGTCCTCAGTGTCCTTTCCCCCTTTTTGGCATCATCAATTGAGCCAGGGGTAGGAAGCTGAACCTTCTTATTCAGACCATCATATGCAGTAGCTAGCTGATCCAAGGTTGTCTGCATTTTCTTAAGGCGTAGGTGGAGTTCGTTCCTCTCTTCGATGAGATCAGCACTGTATTCCTTATGAGAAGAATCCACCAAGGTCTGAATGTCCTGCAACTTGGCATCCATCTTTTCTTCAAGAGTCTTCTGGATAGATTGAAGTCTGAGCTCTGAAGCTTGACTCAGTGAAGAAACGGATTCAGTGTGTGCTGAGTGAGCTGCCTTAAAATCTTCTAATAGTTGCTTCGGGAAGCTTCCGGCGATGCTTGTTGCTTTTTGAACTGCGCTCGGCTTGAGTGGATAGAGGCATCTGTGAGTATAGTTGAGAAGTCGGGGAGCTGCTAAGTTTCGAATGGAGGTTCTCAACTCCTTCATCTCTTCACTCTAAGCTAGAGTAGGTTTGTTTCCACGTCTTGTGGACGGCCTTGGCTAAAAAGTCTATTATGAGCTCCTTGACTTTTGATGGCCTTGGCTACGATCTCGGACCCGTTGGCTCTTCGGGCTGGGCGCTACCTCTAAAGCGAGACCCTAGCAAAGGCATGCTTGGGTCCCGCGGCACGAGAGGTACCGGCCGCCGACTTGGCCCGGATGGAGGATCTTGAGGGGTACTTCGGCGGTTGAGGGTTGGGCACCCTCCTCCCGGTTGAGTTCCCTCAGCGGGGCTTCTCGGGGGCTGTATCGCTTGGGCGGGTCCGATCATCGGGATCGGGCGCATCGGAAGGCGCGGCTGCGCTGGAAGGGATGCGATCACTCAACATGGCCGGCATTGCTTTGCCCTTAAATCTTCTATTGAGCTGATGTCCGCGAGCTCGGAATAGCCTTATCTTCTCGCGGATTATCAACTCCTCCTCATGTAGCTGTTCGCGGTATGGTGTTGGATCAGCTTGTTAAGAGCAAACCATTCCTGGAACCTGATCAGCATGTGAAGCCTGGCCTGTCTTGCAAGAGAAACCAAGTCAGAGTGACTTGATATCTCTGGTATGGCCTACGAGACTTCTCGGGAGGCTCTAGTTTGAAGAGTTGTAGCCTCTATCCCGATGGTCTTGGCTTCGAAGGCTTGTCTCCGAGTCTTCCACCTCGATTGGAGACATCTCTTTCTTAGCGAGAAGGGATGCTTTACTAAGGGGGTGGAACATCCGGATGGGGTCGAGTAATAGGAGAAGTCGGCTCAGCATCCAACCCCTATTCCACTATCTCTACCCTTTCAGCAGATACAGTATTCTCTGCTAAGACAGTCTTCTCAAAAGAGTCTGCTTCATCGCGCAGTCTGAAGGGAGGGACAAACACTGCCTTAGAAACCGTCTTCTGCTTCTTCGATGGAGTCTTACGAGCGGCTTTGGGTGGTGACCTCTTCTTGGTCGGAGTGGACTTCTTTCCTTTCTTAGGCTCAGCCAGAGCCCCTGTCCCCATCTGGCGTAGGGCTCTTTGCCTTCTTTGTGAAAATGGACATTCTTAGGATTGAAATAAGCTTTGTCCGCGTAGGTGATGTGGTCAGGACCACATAAGTCCTCTATCATCACTGTCAGCTTCATTCCATAGAGAAGCTTCCCTTTGGCGGTGATGAGACTATTCATAATCTTATCGAACTTGGCGGCTGAGTCATGAATTCTTTCGAGAAGAATTCCGTCCAATTGACCTGAGCTCTGCCATAGATTGCCATCATCATCTGGAGCTTTGGTCTGGACACTTGATCAAAAGAGCCTGCCTGGCTAGTCAGAATTTACGTGACTATATAGGCCAGTGCTCTGTACTTTGGCAGCATGGAGTTCTTTGGGAATGCGGCTCTGAACGATGTCGGCTCGCCGCAGAAAATCTCCAGATACTCATCGAGCATGTCGTCCTTGTATCCAATGACACTGATGCCCAAACTAGGCAGCTGAAAGCTCATCTGAAGAGCTTGTCTGATGGACATCTGCTTAATTTCGGAGTCAGCACGGGTGGGTTCTATGACGTGGTGAATGCTGAACCGCCCCACAATGTCTCCGTCTACTAAATCGGAGTTTAAGTACAGCTCAAAAACTTGTCGCGGGAGGAAGAAGGCTGGCTTCCTCGATAAGAAACCTTCAAGACCTAACGCCCTCAGCATCTCAAATATCTCTACCATGAACTCAAGTTCGCACGAGTCGAACTCCATGATTGGCTCGCACCAAACACGGTCTTTCTCCAATATCTCTACGATGTTGGCAGGGGTAGACACAACAACGTTCTTTGATTCCATGACTATGATCTGCAAAACGAAATGTCAGTATTGGGAAAAAATGTTACAAATAATCATGGGATACTGAATATGCATATAATTTTACCGTAATAATTTCTGAGAAGTTTTGAAAACAGTTTGGAAATGGTAGAATGAATTCTCAGAAAATTCTAGGGTTTAATTTTCGGGAACGAAAATGGCGGTTTTTCGGACTTTGAACGTGTTTTTATATGATCAAGAAGATGAACAGGTTTTATATCAACGGTTCGGTTTAAATGCTGCTTTATGAGATGGACGACTAGGATTGAATATTATAAAATAGGTAATGATCAAACCCGGCCACCTAAGTCGATTTATAGTTGTAAATAGCGAAAGCGATAACTTGATAAGACAAACATTTAATGTGCGGCGAGTTCGGCATACTTAGCATAGAATGTCATGTATTAAATGGAAACCATTATATTAAATGACATTCACTTAAGGCATTGAATACGATGCTTTGAATTTGAATCATTAATGCATTAAATATGATATTGGCTGCTGAGTAGAGATACGCAAACACGTCGGTGAACATCGTAGTCGGTGATACCTCGTGTAGATGGTTTACGAATCTCCATGTATGTTGAATGAGTCCGATGCGAGAATGAACATTCCCCCCTTGTTGAATGCTCCTCTCTTGAATCCACTTCTCCGAATCGGCTTCGGCTAGAGGCTTGGTCAGAATATCGGCACTTTGATGGTCAGTATGGATCTTTTCCATCCCGATATCCTTCTTTTCTACATGATCACGAATGAAGTGGTGTCGATGTCCACGTGCTCACATCCGGTATGAAGTAAAGGGGTTACGAGTGATTGCAATTGCACTTGAGTCGTCACGGAAGATCGGCACTTCATTCGAATGACATCATAGTCGCGTAGGCTGCTTGTCCCGGTCCAAAGGATTTGGGTGCGGCAACTTCACGGCGGCCATGTATTCAACTTCGGTAGTTGGCGTCGCTGCGAATCTTTGTTTCTTTGAAAACCATGAGATCAGCTTACTGCCAAGGAATTGACAAGTTCCTGAAGTTGATTTTCGGTCAATCCTACATCCTGCATAGTCAACATCAGAATAACGAGTTAGTTCAATATTATCATCTGCTTGGATACCATAAACCCATGTCGGGTGTTCCTCGAGATAGCGGAGAATCTTCTTTCTTTGAGTCCATATGGCTCTGCTTAGGATTGGCCTGAAATTGAGCGCAGACACCTACAACATAAGTTATGTCAGGTCGAGTAGCAGTTAGATATAATAAAGAATCAATAATAGCGCGGAATTCAGTATGGTCTACTGATACTCCCTCTTTATCAAGATCAATTTTCATATTCGTGTTCATCGGGATCTTGATTGGTTTGCCGGATGTGCAACCGAATTTCTTGATGAGGTCTCGAGTGTATTTGCCTTGATTGATGAACGTTCCCTTCTCCGATTGTTTGACTTGAAATCCTAGTAAATAATTCATCTCTCCCATCATTGACATCTCGAACTTATCCTTCATCATTTTCTCAAACTGCTGACACATGATGACAATATTTGAACCGAATATAATGTCATCTACGTAGATCTGCACAAGTAATATGTCGTCGTCCAGTCGAATGCTGAATAATGTGCGGTCTACTGTGCCCTTCTGAAAACCTTTCTGAAGAAGAAACTCAGACATGGTATCGTACCAAACCCTGGGTGCTTGTTTTAACCCATACAGTGCTTTTCTGAGTCTATAAACTCGATGTCCCTGCTGAAAGTCGGGAGGGCATTTGTTCTACATAGACTTCTTTTTTTAGCACGCCGTTCGAGAACGCGAGACTTCACATCTATTTGATAAACTACGAAGCGTTGATGTGTTGCGTAGGCTTGGAATAGTCTGATTGCCTCCAATCTTGCAACAGGAGCAAAAGTTTCGTCGAAATCTATCCCTTCGGCTTGACAGTAGCCTTTTTCCACGAGTCTCGCTTTGTTCCTTACTATGACGTTGTTTTCATCTCGCTTGTTCTTGAAGACCCGTTTAGTTCCGATCACATGTTGATGTCGGGTGCTGTCGACAAGCTCCCATACTTCGTTTCTCGTGAGCCGATTGAACTCCTCCTTGTATGGCGATGATCCATCAGCATCCTTAAGTGCGTCCTCAAGCGGCGAGGTTCTTCGGTAGATAAGAAGCAAGAATATAGTGCGCTTTATCCCCGATAGAATGCGGATCTTGTTTTTACACTTCTTGAAGGATCTCCAATAATTAAATCGAAGTGTGAGCATCCGGCCACGATCGACGATGTTTTAACTCTTCATCGAAATTTGTTCAACACGAGATAGTAGGTGAGTTAGGCATTTCGGTTGTACTATTACGAGATTGAAGCGATTCGGTTACTAGTGTTGGGTCTGCTTGAGTCACCGAGGTTCGGGGCATTCGGCTCGGGAACTTCGGTTGTTCCCCACTGAATTATTATCCTCGATAGAGGTCTCGGTTACCACTTGGGTTTCTTCATCGACTCGAGTTACACGAGATTGACTACGTTCGATAAAGTCAATCCGTTCGGCTACGTTCTTCTTTGGTGAGATTCGATAGTCTTATCTTGATTTCCTCTTACGAATCATCATCCCAACGCATGCTGGATCTTCTTAACACTATCTTTTAAGCTCGAGATCCTATAGGCTGCTTCTTGATGTCCTCGAGATTTTGAATTTGAGTTTTACGCTCCTGTCTTGATAGCAAACTCATTAAAAACAACATGAGGGCTTTCCTCAGCGCTTAAAGGTCCGGTAGTTAAAAACTCAGAAGGCTTTGCGACCAGGGACTATCCTAAGAGGACTCCACAGTCGACTTGCTATCGAAGTCTTTAGCTGGTCCTTCCCATTATTGTGGATAAAGCACGAACACCCCAAAAAATATGGAAATAAGATAAGAAAGGCTTCTGCCGTTCCATAATTCATATGGTGTCTTCGATCTTTGCTTTGTCGGTAGAGATGCGTTACGAGTATAACATGCGGTGTCGGTTGCTTACGCCTGAGAATTTAGATTGGAGTCCCGAGTGCTGCGAGAAGGGTTCTTCTTTGCTTCTTTGAGTGTTACTTTCTTCCTCTCGGCAATCCCATTTTGTTGAGGCGTGCGTGCGGGCGACGTCTCATGCTCTATGCCTTCGGCTTTGTAGAACTCTTCCACCATTGAATTCGGTAACTTCGGTTCCTCTGTTTGAACGTATCTTCATAATTTTGGTGTTCTTTTCGACCACTTGAGCCTTTTCGAAGCGCGAGAACGCTGTGTTTTCCCGTCGGACTTGTTGGCGATAAATATGATCTATGTGTAGCGCGAGTAGTCATCAATGACCACTAAAGCATACTTCTTGCCTACGATCGTCACTTTGAGAGGCTGGAGTGAATAAATCCATATGTAGCAGGTGAAGGATTCCAACGGTGGAAGGCGATGGAACAAGCGGATTTTGCTTCTTTGTTTGCTTTCCCTTCACACATGTATCACACTTGAGTGTCTTTCTTTGAATACTTCATTCGGCGGTCCTCTTGCTAGAGCATTTCTAGCTAGCTTGTTGAGCGTCTTGAAGTTGAGATGGCTAAGTCTTACGTGCCGAGCCACCCCATTCTCGTTGTCATTCTTCGCCGGCAAGCATGCTTCGGCTCTCTACGCCTCTCCTTTTCCTTCGATACTTCACGACAAGTAGTGCATATTTCTTACCGAGGTTTCCTTCTTGTAGATCGGCGATTGAAGGCTAAACCTTGCTAGATGCGGGAGGCTCTTTGTCTTGGCCGATGTTTTGAAGGCATGGTCGATTTAAGTGTCGGCTTCGACTTCTTTGCTTTCTTTTGGGTAGACCGAACTCGAACTCCTCGGCTTTTAATTACGAAAAGATATGTTTAGGAGAAACAATATCAAGGTCGAGAATGTCTAAGCAATGTGGTGAATGCGGTTCAATGTCCGTCCGACGGTGCTCTCAATATCTTGAGATTCATTTCTTGGTTGGAGAAAGTCTTTCCCGGCCGTTGATGGCGTTCATCGAGATCCGTAAATCGGCGTTGAGACCTTCAATTGTGTCGCCACGCATGAGAGATAGTCTCTCCGGCTACGGAGTTCCGGTGTTAGTTTGTTTGCCTTAGTCTTACGAGTCCCCCGACTCGGTAGCGCCCGAGCATCTCGAGTTCCTTCGCGGACTTGCGGTCTCGAACTCTTACGAGATAGGAATCACTCGGGGTGGTCGATATGGCATTTCTCGCAACCCGGTCTTGATTGTGAAGCTTTTTCTCTTCGGGAGTGAAAATGCTTACGTCTTTGGGTATCTTCTTCCCGCCACCATGCCGTCTCCTTGTCTTTGGATCCCGGACTTCGACGCTATCAATCACGGGGGCGATAGGTCCATCTTCCAAGACCTCGTCATGCTTTGTCGTGGAGAGAAGTCGGATGAGCTTCCATTCGACTCGCCACACTCCGTAGTCTCTAGTGAGAACATGGGTACCATGCGATTCACGATATATCGAGGCATTGTAAATCGTGATATGAATAAAGAATGAAAAGCGTGTTTTGGATCCGTTCAAGTAGACCGGTTTCGGAAAACAAGAGTCTTAGAGAACTCTCGCTCACGATACCAATTGTTGGTCCCGAGATAAACGTTCGGGTGTAGGGGGGGTGAATACACTGAAAACTTTCTCAACTTAAAACGCGAACAGTCCTTTTCATGAGAGTGTCTAGGCTGAGCAGGTTCGATAGACCAAATAAGGCATTTTGAATCGCGTGGTAGAGTGGTCGACTCTTACGAGGCCGGCTAGCTAACCTTAAGTCGAATTCGGTACCGTTCGATAAGAGTTCGGTAGAGTGAGGAAATGTGTAGGCCCAATTCGGTTGAGTTAGAAAACGATTATAGTAAAACTATTTCGGTATATTAGTGTAGTCTTTTAAGCTTTCTCTTTGGAACACGATTGAATGATTTTGAAAGATATTTTCGGTATGAACAATAATCAATGCAACGGTAAAAGCGAGCACACGAGAACACAACGATTTTTAAAGTGGTTCGGATCCAACAATCCTACGTCCATTTGTCCCGAAAAGATAAGGAGGCTATTTTATTATATTGAGTTAGTCTCGGTTGGTTTGTGCCTTTGGACAAACAATGGCCTTAGTGATTATATTGAGCAAGTCTCGGTTTACGGGACATCAAACTAAAGCGTTTGACAAACTCTCCAACTATGAAGGAGTTCTTTATAATAAAGAACGGTTCGAGGCATGAACTCCTTCGATCTAAGCTATGAATATGGTCTGCCGAGCTTAGGTTAAAGGGAAGGGAATGAGAATGAGGCTTCTACGGCGACGAACAATGAGGTATAAGCTCACGGGTTCGTGTTGAATCGCTTGGATACTAGAGGCTTTGAATCGATTCGGCTTGGTTCCCTTTGAGCAAGAATGTAGCCTTTCGCTTGAAAGTTTTCTCTAAGGATCTTGCGGAAAGCTTAAGTCGATTTGAAGTTGCTCGTAATTGCTCGTGTGTTCTTCGTATGTGTCATCGTGAGCTTCGATTTAAATCCATCCCTTTATTTATAGATGAGAGACATGGAAAGATCCGTTGGAGACGATGATCCATGTGTCTCTCTCTTTTGGGTAGCTAACGGCTCTTTCAAAGAATGTTGGCAGAGTCTTTTCCCTCCATTTCTAGAAATATGTTGACTTGCAGCTTTAATCAGAAAGTACACAGCTGGCTGCTTGTCATTGGTCGAGGCTGTAGAAATCACTGAAGTTGGGTAAGACAAACAGACTTCAAGACAGATCTGAAGCTGATTTCTCTGTACCTCATATGACTCTACTGATTTGACTTATAAAATCACTGACAGGGAAGATACTGTCTGGCCGTTGCTGAGTCTGTTCTATGTTCAGTAGCATGCTCCTACTAAGTCCAGCTCTACTGAAGATCAACTTTGAGTTCAGTGAATTGCTCATGCTGAGTCCAGTTCTACTGACTCCTTTCGGTATCTTTGCTCCCTGGCGACTCCCAGGCCTACCGAGTATGAATACCTCTCGGTATGCTTTGCTCTGCTTGAGTCCAAGCCTACGACTCTTCACTCCATGGTACTGAGGCGGATAGTCTACTGAAGGGTTAGCAGACAGAACTATCTGCCTGAACCATGCTGAAGGAATGTCTACGAGTGCGAAACTCTCATGAGCGAAGACAAAATAGCTACAACAAAATGGTTCACCAATCGAAGAAAGGTTTTGGGATCATTCAAATCTACTAGCACTAAGCTACTGAATCATCTCCCAACATACTAAATCTGCATAGGAATTCGAGCAACGAGCTGATATCTCAGAAGAATAGAGTACGGGAATATTCAGTAAAAGGTCCAAGGAATCAGAGGAAGTCAACTCAACATGGTAATGGAGTTTGAACAACCCTCACCTACTCGATAACCTCGACCAATGAGAAGACGCCCAAGACCTTTGTACAAGCTCGACGTAAAAGCTTGCTTCCATGCGAAAAAAGGGAATCTCTATAGTATCATTCAAATTGAAGATGGCCGTTTTCCTTATCGTTTTCGACACGTGTCTAGACTCCCTCTAGCGGATCTATTCATATATCGAGGCTATAAATACAGAAGAGTCTTCATGTAGAGAAGCACGAACGACACATATAGGAACACAAGCATTCAAGCGATCAAACACTCTAGCAAACTCAAAGTCTATTACAGTAAAGAACTTGCATTCAGAGAGAATCATTCTAGTTCTTCACTCTAGAGTTTAATCCGTTCCCTTTCTCTATTCTAAGCAAGCTTATTGTAAAATCATTAAGTTAGAAAACTCAAAGGAGTTCGGCTTTCTGAACTGTTCTTATTGTAAGAACTCCTTCATAGTTGAAGAAACCACAACCTTCATGATTGATATTGTAAAGTCACTACGACTATAAGTAGATATCTATCCTACATACAGATTAACTAAGACTTGCTCAGTATAAGCAAACAAGAACGTATTTGTCCAGTGAACAGATCAACTGAGACTTGCTCAATATAATTAATACAAGAACTCCTGCTTAGTTCAGGACAGTGGACGTAGGATCCATGTGCATCCGAACCACTTTAAAAATCCTGTGTCATTTTAAGCTTGTTGCATTGTTTACTTGTTCAAATTGTATAAAGCCGACTTTTAAACAATCGGCATAAAAGGGTTTTTCAAATTGAGACGAACATATTTTTTGGTCCGACACTTCCGTACACAAAATCCAATCTTTGGACTTATGTTCGCTGACTAAAGTCAGTAGATAGACTCAATAGAAGGTTATTTCTGCCCATGCGATCCATAAAGTTTATTTAGCCAATTCACTAGTTCAGTAGGAATATTCAGTTAAGCCGAATTTTGCATTTGGTTTTTAAAATTTGCATTCAGGTGTATTCACCCCCTACACTTGAAGGCTCGTCTCTGACCAACAATTGGTACCGAACGGTGTTCTTCGATCATCGTTTCTCGAAAACGGTATGCGCTCGAACGCAGATCACGAAAAACCATTTTCTCTGCACTTGCATCTCTTCATAGCATCCTATACCATTTTTTTCAAAATGTCTGATATTTCAGATATAAGGACGGTACCCATGTTTCAATAGAAAACTATGCGGTATGGCGTGTAAGAATGGAGGCGCACTTAACGTCGCTACATGATAGCATGACAGACGTCCTGGAGAAAGGACCATTGTTTCGATGGTTGATAGCGTCGAGTTCACAACCGTAGCAGCAATAGGTGCCAGAACCGATCTGAAGGTTCCCAAGGACAAAAACCTCTTTACACCAGAAGTGAGAAAGCTGCACAATCTTGATCGAGTCGCACGCAACGCGATACTGATTAAGCTCAGTGACTCATACTTCGGCAAAGTGCATGACTGCAAAAGAGCTCTGGGATGCTCTCGCGATCTTTGAACCAAGGAACTCTGCAAATCAAAGAAAATAAACTGGAGTTGGAGCTGCAGAAGCTTGAGGCGTTTGCCAAGATAACCGGAGATTCTATTGATGATTTCAGTGTCCGATTTACTAATCAAATCAACATTATCAATGGATTGGGAAAAGCATTCAGCAAATAGGAGACCAACACTAAAATCTTAAGGGCTCTTTCTAGGCCCAAGTGGTACTCTTTTTGCTACGTGTTTAAGAAGAACGAAAGCGAGAGGAGTTTGAGTTCAACCTTCCACACACCCAAGGTCTTTGAGACCGAAGTGCCAATAGATCATGCTTAAAAGGCAACATTCAAGACACCTGGAGCTAGTCCCTTAGTTACAAGTCAATCAGCTGGAAGTTCCATGTCAATCCCTAATGTTGATAACTTAGTTGAGAAATACGCTCTACTTTCAGTCAAATACCGAAGGAGAAGGACAAGCTCGGAAAAGATGAAATTGAAGAAAGATTTAAAAAGATATAAAGGTAAGAGAGAAAATACTAATTCAAAAGTGAACCTAAATCTCTACCGTATTCGGGAAATGCTTGAAATTGTCTCCACTTTGCACCAAAAGAAACACCAAGAAAAGAAGGTAGAAGCTCAACATGCTATAGCTGCAAAAGCGACTGGGCATTACCAATATGAATGTCCGGAGCTCGTGTCGGTGAAAGATCGAAATGCAAGCGGGACGCGACAAGTTCGTTAGGAAGAGGCAAGCCTACATAGTCGAGGAGCTATCCGATTGCCCGAGCGATGAAGAGCTGTTCATGGAGCCATCCGATGACGAAGCAACATTCATGGCAATCGAAGTCGAAAAGGACAATGAAGCTGTGTCTTATGGCTGGAGAAGAGTCGAGGTAAACTCTAACTCTCAATATATCTTTGCTCTTCACCATGCACATATGACACAAGCTCTATTGTAGGAGAACCCATGGATGTGGTTCTTGCAAATGAAGAACTGTTGGAGGAACAGATTCGGATGAGCAAACAGGTTCGATTAGAACACTTCGGGGAGATGGGATTCCCGAAAGCGAGAATTAGAGACTTTCAATGAGAAGTCAGTACTCTACTGAGTTTCACGAACTTGTTTTGGGACAGAAGGAAGAGATGGAATCTCTGATGACTAAGTCTTAACAACAAGAATGTCGGATATCGAGTTTTGACCAAAGACAACTTAGAGAAAGAGACTCAAATTGCCGGTTTGAAGGACAAGCTTACACAGGCTAGAGCTGAGTATGAAGCTTTGAGGAAAAGTGATGAGGTTTGGAGAACCTTGATGGCTGAGTAGTACTTAGGAGCCAAAGAAAAGCTTGAGAAGTTGCTTGAGATCGCGAGAGACCATGTTCTACGAAGGAAGGACTTGGTTATACATCTAAAGCAACAACCTTCGGATAGAAAAACTTCGGATCACCGGTGACGGGATTTGTCCCGAGGGGGAACCCAATATGCTGAATCTTCAACCCCTTAAACAAAGGACAAACGAGAAGATGAAAGCACCTCGTCCCGGCTACTCGAAAAAGACTCATGGTTCAAGCCCCAAAACACCCAGATCTAATTCAGGGGGAACCAAGAAAGTCAGATGGGCAGAGCAGTATGGTCATCCACAGTATACTCATCCAGCTTAGTATGGATCATACTATTATGAGCCCAGAAACAGAAGCCCAAAGGTTCAACAGAAGAAGAAGAAACCTGAACCTTAGAAGAGACAAAAGTTAGTATCTCCCAGCTCAGCAGAGAGACCAGCTTGCAACAAGGGCAAGAAGAAATCTGAAACCACCAGGGTTGTTAGACAAATTTGGATCCCAAAATCCACTAATATCTAAGGACCCAACTTGAACCCAAAGTGTACTTGAATTTATCTTTATTTCGCAGGTGCTAAAGGACTCTTGCATCGTGGACAGAGGAATCTGAAGACATATGACGCATGAAAAGAATCTGCTGACCAACTACGTTCAGCAAGAAGGAGTCATAATTGAATTTGGTGACAACTCCAAAGGATACACAAGGGGATACGGAACACTGAAGATAGGGACTACAATAATTCCCCGAGTATAATATCTTGAAGGACTCCAATAAAGTGGCTTTTGACGCAGGTTTTTGACATGTTCTTGAAAAATCTATAGGAAAAACTGTGTTATCAGGCTCGCGGAGAAGAAATATCTACTATGTAGGTTGGAATACCGCTGAACCTGAAGCTTTCTTGCTAGCACATACAAATTCAGATGACAAAACAACAAGTCTATATCACAAAAGACTAAGTCATCTGAACTTCAAAACGATGAACAAGCTAGCAAGAGATGCTTAAAGTACGAGGACTGCCAACGAAGTATTCAAGAAACATAAGAATTGTGAAGCATGCCTCGAAGGGAAAGCAAACCAAATCTAGCAATTCGCCAATACCGTCACCTTCTACGATGGGATCCTTCACTCGCTTGCACATGGATTTATTTGGGTCATTATCTCCAATGAGAAATATGCTCTTGTAGTCATTGATGACTATTCAAGATACACATGGGTGATTTTCATCGCTAACAAATCGACGTCAAAAGCGAAGCGCCCAAAGCTACTGAAATGATTGAGTGTCGAGAAGGATATCAAGATTGAAAGAATACGCTCGAGATCGTGGAACGAGTTTCTAAATCGGTGATGAAAGACTACTATGAAGGCTGAAGGAATTCAACATGAAACCTCAGCTGCACGTACAGCTCAACAGAACTGTCTTGCTGAAAGAAAGAACAGAACACTCAAAGAAGCAACAAGAACACTACTCACAGATTCAGATCTACCATCAAAGTTCTGGACCGAAGCTACTGACACAGCCTGCTACACTTAGAATCGGTCTTTATTGACTCAGATGGACATGAAGACACCATATGAATTATGGAAAGGGAGAACACCTTCTATACTACATTTCCATATCTTTGGTTGCTCGTGCTTTATCCACAACAATGGACAGGCCCAGTTAAAGGTCTTTGATAGCAAGTCAAACCAAGAGGTATTCTTAGGATACTCCAGGGTCAGCAAAGCTTTCAGGGTCTTTAACTACTAGACCCATTGCATGGTGGAAAGCCCTCATGTTGTATTTAATAAATTTACTTTTGAGAATAGGAAACAGAACTCTCAGCGAGATGCTGAAGAAGTCAGCAGCAAGCTACATGATCTAAGCTTGACCGATAACGTAGAAAAGATCCAGCATTATTGGGATGATGATTCAGATGATGAAATCCAGAACCAACCAACAAGCAATGTAGCTGAACCAATTGATTCTACTGAACAAAATCAATCATAGGTAACTCAGGTCGATGAAGAAACCCTAGTGGTAACTAAGACCTCTACTGAGAATAACAACTCAGGGGGAAATACTGATGTTCCTAAGCTGAATGCCCATGAACCTGGTTATTCAGTAGATCCTGATCTTGTTACTGAATTGCTTCAAACACAGAATAACACTACTGAAATTCCTCATAATCCAACTATTTGTGCAGAATCAATATCAGAAGAAGTAACAAGACACAACCGTTCTTGGTTAGACGCTCATACTTCAGATCTCATAATCAGATACTCGTCAACAAGCATTAAGACAAGATCCAGATTCTGTCAAGGAGAAAGCGGTCTATACTCATGTTTCTTGTCTACTGAAGAACCTCAGTCGATTGAGGACGCTCTGAAGGATGCTAACTTGATCACCGCTATGCAAGAAGAGCTCAACCAATTCACCAGAAATAACGTTGACCTTGTAGACAGAACCAGACATCAACATATAATAGGTACTAAGTGTGTCTTCATAAACAAGCGAGATGAAAACAACATCATCTTCAGGAACAAGGCCAGACTAGTTGCTAAAGGTTATTGTCAATCTGAAGGGATAGACTTTGATGAAACTTTCGCTCCAGTCGCAAGATTGAAAGACATTCATTTGTTTCCAGCTTATGCAACTCATCAACAATTCACAGTATATCAGATGGATGTCAAGTCGGCTTTCCTGAACAGCGTACTGAAGGAAGAAGTCTATGTACAACAACCTCCCGGCTTTCAGTAGGGACATCAAGTATACAGACTCAAGAAAGCTCTGTATGGGTTAAAACAAGCACCCAGGGCTTGGTATGATACCCTTTCAGACTTTATACTTCAGAAAAGTTTTCAGAAGGGAAAGGTAGATCGCTCCCTATTCAGTATCAGGTCAGAAAAGGACATTTTACTAGTGTATATCTATCTGGACGATATTATCTTTGGATCTAAGAATGTGACCATGTGTCAAAAATTCGAAAAGATGATAAGGATAAATTTGAGATGTCTATGATGGGAGAAATGAGTTATTTCCTTGGACTTCAAGTGAAACAATCAAAGAAAGGAATATTCATTAGTCAAGCTAAATATACCAGAGATATCATCAAGAAATTTGGATGCGAATCCAGCAAATCAGTAAAGATACTCATGAACACAAATCTCAATATTGATCTTGATAAAGAGGGAGTATCTGTTAACTCAACTGATTATCGTTCTATTATTGGTTCATTATTATATCTATCTGTCAGTAGACCTGATTTAATAAATGCTGTAGGTATATGCGCAAGATTTTAGGCGAATCCCAAGCGAAGTCATATTGACTCAGCAAAGAAGATTCTCCGATATCTGAAAGGAACACCTGATGTTGGGTTATGGTATCCTGCTGATGATAATCTTGAACTAACTGGCTATTTTGATGTTGATTATGCAAACGTGTCAGTTCCTAGGCAGTAAGATCATATCTTGGTTTTCAAAGAAATAGCACAAAGTAGTTACGTCCACTATTGAAGCTGAATATATGGCTGCCGGAAGCTGTTGCGCCCAGATCTTATGGCTGCGACAACAGTTGAGATATTACGATGTATATCAAGATGAAGTACCGATCTACTACGACAATACCAGTGCCATTGCAATCACTCAGAACCCAGTTCTTCACACAAGATGCAAGCACGTGGACATACGACATCACTTCATCCGTGACCATGTCAAAAAGAAAGATATCAGAATGGAGAAAATCCATACTGATAAGCAAAGAGCCGACATACTGACCAAACCTCTAGCTGAGGCCAGATTCAACGAACTCTCAGTAGAACTAGGTCTACTAGATTCTACTGACTCAGTTCAAGAAGACGATCCCAAAAGTGCGAGTAAAGGGGGAGCTTACTCTCGGACTACGCGAGTAAGGTGAAAGGAAGTGCCGACAAACTCGAAGCATCTACATAGTGGTATCACCGACTACTATGTTCAGCGACATGTTATGAGTATTTATTCAGCATATTACATTCAACATGTCATTGCTTTTATTTCCGCCATTAATATTCCTAGGATGTCATTAATAAAAGCGTTTTCATTACAAGTACAACATTCCATAAGCTGACAACGGCGCATTAAATGCATGCCATCCCACCTTACCTTTTAATCGGTAGTATACGTAGGTCAAGATTATAGGCGGCACAGTAATCATAACCTATTGTAACATTTAATTTGAGTCGTCCACGATTAAAATTCAGTTTAATCTCAACCATGCGCTGATAAAACCGTTCATATTCATTAGAGATATATATGTGCACGTAATCATAAACTTAAGTTACTTTAGCTCCATTTTTTTATCAAAGCTTGTTCTCTACAATCTTGCATTAGAAATCTACCACATTCAAGCACAATCTTTTCGGTAAATCTCTTTTATCTAGTATGCTAGACACTAATTTACTTTACTTTCAAGTGGTAAAGTTTGTTTTGCAGATTTAGTAAATCACCAATAGCGTCTTCACCAAGTAATGAGGTCCTGATTACGTCTGATATGGAGGAGATCATCCGTCACCAACGAGTCTTATTCGAGAATTTGCTCGCTTTTCGTTCGTGTGGGATTGACTGTATGGAGCCCATATTTGATGCTCTTCAGTCATCGTCTTCAGGAACGTCTTTCTCGGTTCCCACTCACTGCCTCCCCAGACAAGTAGCGGATTCTATATGAATATTCGCCAGAGCGAGAACCTCCAGGCTATTTCTTGCATCTCATACATGCAAGAAACGAGTGATAATATTTTGGAGGAGAAGATAGGCGACATGGACGTAGGCGAATACCTTCAAGACACAACTTTCAGCTTCCTAACAATGGGATCTCTCCCATTGGGTACAAGGAATCGTCGATCAACAAGTACCTCAGCCAGTTCAGTGGCAGAAGGACATCATGTTCAAAGCAGCATTTCTCAAGAATCAGCTGCTCCGTGAATACCGGGCCTTACATATATTTTCAACTATATACTCACCGGTTAGTCACCGGATCCTAGGATCAACTCTCCAGAATCCGGATTCAGATTATAATGGCCATTATGGATGGTGTCCAGGTGAACTGGATAGCGTTTTTCTTGTCTGAGTTCAAGGCGTAGACTCAGAAATTTGTCTTTGGAGAAGACAAGACAGATGCAACTGATTCTTAAAGGCAAACTTCTCTATGGGAGCAAAGTATCGATTCTGATAGAAGATTACTGCTCCGGAAGAATCGCCTTCGCTGACGCATATTCTTTCAATAATAAGAATATCAAATTATGAAGTGCGACAGCAGCTGAAAAGTCTATTGGGCGTGGACTTCATGATAAGCGTCCACTTGCATCAACTCAGGATCCTCGCCCAACTCAGTAGTGATTAATCCTTGAAACAGTATGTGTCCAAGACTTAGAGTCCGGTAAAGAAGATGAAACTCTGACAGATAAAGTCAAAAGGATACACTCAAAGGAGACTCAGTCGGATCCACCTACTGACATACCTCAGACTGAGGTCTCCATATATGTCCCGACTTCAGTGCTGATAGCTCGGCTCAGAGCTACTAAAGAGGTCGCGGATCAGATTCCTGAGAAACTGGATCACTCTGATCTGGTAGACTGAGCAGTCAGGGCTAGGGTCCAAATGTGTCTCAGATTTCTGGAGTGGGGTCTCTTGGATGAGACCATTGGCCCAAGGACGAGTCCCCTGTCTTTGGTACAGGGAGGAGCAAATGCCGAGAGAAGAGATAGGCTACGGAGAGCCAGCGGATATAGCGTGAATAGACGATCTCCGCTCAGTGATGCTAATGCTCCTGAGTCAGAAGGGGCCTACTGAACAACCTATTCAGCTCCAGACTCAACCTGACTCATCTCATGACGAGTCACCCAAGGATGCAGACCAGGGAGGATCTGTCGAGGGAAAATCTCCTAGATATGATGACTTACCACCTCCACCGCCGTCATCAACGGGAATCATATCTACACCATCTACGTCTCAGCCCAAGCCTAAGCAGTCCAGATATCAAGCTGCTGAGATCAAAGACTTAAATGTGGCGTTGATCAACAAGTGCCTAAAGTGATAGGGTCATAAAAATCGTCTACTCGCTCAAGCTATGAACTCTAAATGGAGCCGACTCTCGAGGCTCAGACCCTGCACCTAGGTAACTTGACATATGAAGTGCAGAGGATTAGAGCACCTACTACTCTTGATACTGACGAGATCCTCAGTCGAGCATTTGACGTATATAGGACTAATCTGACGACTCAGTTTTAGACAATCATGTAGACTCAGGCCGATCCATTTTCTCATAAAATGGCATCTGCACTGGATAAGGTCCTCAAGGCCGTAGAAGAGCGTAACAAGCTCAGCACTAAAAGTGTTGCCAAAGTACTTGTGGAACAAGCTCACGCCGGCAAGGCTATCAAACAAGAAACTACTGACTTGGTTGAAACATTCCTACGACGTGCTGAAGCTTCAAAATTTGATATACTCAAAGCATGATAAGCATGAACAAGCTCACGTCAGCAAGGCTATTAAACAAGAAACTACTGACTTGGTTGAAACTTTCAGTCAGAGCATGATAAGCGCTGGACTGAGTATACTGCCGTCGTTGGAGATGTTGGAGCTAAACTCGAATCTATCAGCCTTTCAGTAGCAGACCTTACTGTTAAGATCACTGCCTTTGTGAATCAATTAGATGATGCCAAAAAGGGGGGAGGAAGTAGGAGGAAACAACTACTGACCCTACTAAAAGCTGAAGAGGAAGGACCAAGCAAAGAGGTACAGGAAAAGGGTGAAGGAGAGAAATAGGGAGAAGGCTCAGGAGAGCCAAATGACGAGGCATCTACTGAAGTGACTCAATTCTTCGAAGAACTGACTAAAGATGAGCCAGTCAGGTTAGCTGCTAAAGGCAAAGGAAAAGCCTTAACCCCTCCTAGCCCACCCAAAGATAAAAAGCTTTAGTTCAGAATGCCAGATGAGCAGATTGCATATGATAAAAAACTGGCACAAGAACTACACGAACAAGAAGAAGGGAAGAAGACAAAGGCTAAGAAAGCCATACAAATCAAATCTCCAGTGCCTACCAGAACTAGATCTGTAGTGCCCAGGCATCCTTGATCTACCGAATGAGTGTAGAGCTCCTGTCTTCGACTCATCGGTGACAACATTCAGAGAAGATCAGTTATCAGTCGTATCAGATGAAGACTCAGTATGATCAGCTCTTGATCTACTGAATAGCTGCAATTCAGTTGCAGACCAGATGAGGAAAACTGACTCCCCAATCTTAATATCGAATGTCAACAAAGAACATTCAGTATACGAAGTTCAGAGAGTCAACTCAGATAGAAGACTGATGTCTGATAGGGCTCACCTACCGCAAACCTTGACCAATGAGAAGCAACCAAAGCTTACCTGTTCTGACACTAAAGCTGTTCTCATGTACAAAAACCCAACCACTCTGCGGCGCATTTCGAAAATATATGGTCATTTTCCTTGGAAGTTTGTGACACGTGGCATCGTCCTCTCCAACGGATACATGCCTGGGTTACAACTATAAATACAAAAGAGTCTCCAAGCTCAACGCATGGGACAACAAGGGAACACAAAGCTTACAAGCCTACAAGTCTCTAGCGCACTTAAAGCAAATCCAGCGAAGAACTTGCTTAGTTGAATATCCTTAGATCTTCTCTCTAGAGATTCTTTAGTTCCCCCTTCTATCTAAGCTCCATTGTTATATCTTAGCTTAGAACCTTCGAAGGAGTTCACATTATGTGAATTGTTCTTATTGTAAGAACTCCTTCATCGTTGGAGATCATCCCCTCCCCTTCAAACTTGGGTTTGATTTGTAAAAGTCGCTAAGGACTATAACTTAGAAGGGTCTGTCCAGTGCACAGATTCCTTGCTGAGGCTTGCTCAGATTAATGAACAAGAACTCATGTTTAGCAGGACCGTGGACGTAGGATCTTGCGTATCCGAACCACATTAAAAATTGCTTATGTCGTTTCTTATTTCGTTGCATTGCGCTCAAAACTGTTTATAAAATCATCATTTGCATAAAATAAACTTGAAAAGTGCACCAGCCAAAACGGTTTTGGTTTGCATAAAAACGTTTTCAAAGAGACAAATTCTATCGGGCCCCACACTTATCCGCACAACATTCTGCAACTGAAATTCTCATACTGACTCAAGTCAGTAGAAAGGACTCAGCTGCTGAATCACTCTGACCCGCGATCAGAAGGTTATCTGGCACTGAGAATTTGGTAGCAAAACCCAGCTAAAGCTGACCTTCGCGTTTGAGGAAAAACTTGCAATTAGGTGTGTTCACCCCCCTATACACCTGATACTCGTCTCCGGAGCAACCGGGGGGGGTTGTTAATACACCTGAATGCAAATTTTGAAACTCAAACGTGAAAGTCAACTTAATTGAATATTGCTACTAAACTAGTTAGTTGGCCAAATAAACTTTTTGGATCGTGTGGGCAGAGATAACCATCTACTGAGTCTATCTACTGACTTTAGTCAATGAACACAAGTCGAGTATTAGATTTTGAGTGCAGAAGTGTTGGTCCAAAAAATATGTCCGTCTAAATTTGAAAAACCCTTTTTTTTGCTGATTGTTTGAAAGTTAGTTTTATACAATATGAACAGTTAACAATGCAACAGTTAAAAACGACAAATTTGTTCGGATACACAGGATTCTACGTCCATAGTCCTGAACTAAATAGGAGTTGTTGTATTAATTATATTGAGCAAGTCTCAGTTGATCCTTCCCCTGGACAAATACGTTCTTGTTTGCTTATATTGAGCAAGTCTTAGTTAATATGTATGCAGGGACGCTTATCTACTTATAGTCGTAGTGACTTTACAATATCAACCGTGAAGGTTGTGGTTTCTCCAACTATGAAGGAGTTCTTACAATAAGAACATTTTCAGAAAGCTGAACTCGTTCAAGTTTTCTAAGCTAATGATTTTACAATAAGCTTGCTTAGAATAAACTCTAGAGTGAAGAACTAGAAGGATTCTCTCTGAATGCAAGTTCTTCGTTGGAATAGACTTTGAGTTTGCTAGAGTGTTTGATCGCTTGAATGCTTGTGTTCCCGTTTGTGTCGTTCGTACTTCTCCGCACGAAGACTCTTCTCTATTTATAACCTCGACGTATGAATAGATCTGTTAGAGGGAGTCTAGACACGTGTCGAAAACAACAAAGAAAATGACCATCTTCAATTTGAATGATACTATAGAGATTCCCTATTTTTTAGTATTGAAGCAGCTTTAAGTCAGAGCTGGTACAGTGCTGGCGGCTTCTCATTGGTCGAGGTTTAGCGAGTAGGAGAGGGTTGTTTCAAACGCCATTACCATGCTGAGTTGACTTCCTCTGATTCCTTGGACCTTTTACTGAATAATCTCGTAGTCCATTCTTCTGAGATATCAGCTCGTAGCTCGAATTCCTGTGCAAATTCAGTGGGTTGTAACTATCCCAACTGAGTCCTTGATGCTGAGTTCTTCGGCTGAACGACAGATGATCTGGTGAACCCTATCAGCTACTGAACTCTAGCTAGCCTACTAAGTTCCTAACATGCTGAACTCATCTAATCTATTACATTATATAAGGTTCATCATTCGGCTAGGGTTTTAGGATCTTCAAATCTTGTCATATTGAATCTCATCCCAACAATTTCCCCCTATTTGATGATGCCACAACCTTTCACATCAAACTACTACAAATCAATACTAACCAGCTGGCAAGGACAATATCCTTCTCCTTAGATAAAAAAATATCCCTCTATAAGATCATATCCATCTATACTCAAGAAGATATCTGGTCTATACTCAGCTAAACACGAGGAACAAACACATATATAGAGAACAAGTGTGTGTGTGTCCTGGTTAGTGAAGTAATCAGTAATGTTGAAACGTAAAGCATAGCCAAATGACAATGTGTGATTGTCGAAGGCCGAAAGAACAGATTTTCATATATGATCAAGTGATTACAAGTACAGAAATTCTATCTAATCTAGACTAAGAGCTATAAGAGCTACAAGAGGAAAAACATAGCAAAGAAATAAAGAAAAACAAATATACTTCTTGAATTGTTGCAGTCACACCTTAAAGTCAACAAATTTCTTCTCAGGAGGTTCAAGTCCATAAGCTCTGTAGACTCTTCTTGTGAGCTTCCGATCTCTTCCTAGTCTTCAGCATCTCTGACATCTAGTCCCTTTCTGGCAACGGCTTATCCGATCTCTTCCTCAATTTCCTTGGTGCAGATATTACCATCAAGAGTACAAGGAGGAGGGAGAGTCCTGAATTCTGGTGCCTTGAAAATTTTATTGGACTGTTGGAGAGCGATCTGAATTTCAGCATAGATATCCGGATCTGAAATCATCAAGAATTGTTTGAAGAGCTTGTTTGGCTCAGATGGATAAACTATTGTCTGCCAGATGTAGAAACTCTTGATAAAGTCGACCTTGATCAGCTCCCACTTCTGATTACTTTTCCAAGGGACCCACGTGTCCACCCTTGGATAGAGAAGTTTTTTATGTTTATACCTTGAGTTCTGCGTCTGAAGAACTTAGACGTAGTAGGGACGCCCTTGTCCTTACTATGGCACTGAGTAAAATACTGATTATATATATATATATATATATATATATATATATATATATATATATATATATATATATATATATATATATATATGGCATGAGAGGTACAATCAGTAAATCACAACAGATAGGAGAGGAAAGAACAAAGCTGAGTCTGCTACTTCTGAGATCTGAACTTCTGAATCTTGGCTTTGAAGTCAGCAAATTTGGCAGCAGGAGGATCGAGCCCATACGATCTGTAGATAGCTTCCCTCAGTACCTTGATGGGTGGAAGGCCGGCTTGCGATTTGAGATCAAGATCGTTGTGACGTGCAGCTATCTCCACTTCTTCCTCTATCTCCTTTGTGCAGACAGCTCCTTGAAGAGTTCTGGGATGGATCAGCTGACGGTATGCAAGCCCAGTGAAAGGCAATTTCTCCTTAAAAAGGAGCAACTTGATATGTGCTCTGAAGTTAGGGTCGTAGTGGTATAAGAATTGGTCAAACAATCCGACCACGGGACTTCACTAGAGTAACACCGCCATATATAGTAAGGTTTGATGAATTCTTCCTTTAGGCCTTCCCATTCCTCATTCAAGTTCTACAGGATCCACTTATCTACGCGGCGGAATGGAGTTTTCTTGTGATGTGGCTTCTGTCCACCGCGTCTGTAGAATTTTGAAGTCCTTGGGATCTGTCTGCTCTTGTCTGAGACTACTTCACTGGCTGCCTTCTCAGTCAGCTTGATAATCTTTGCCAAATCAGCCTGTCTAATCTCTCTCTAGCTTCAGCTGAACGCCTGTCCCTTGTTCTGAGGTTGAGACCCTTCTCTATTGCGTCCCACCTGGCTTTCTCCTCAGCTTCTTGTTCTACGGTAAGATTGGGAGTTTTCTTAAGTCTTTCAGCAAGTGGCAGGTTGTCAGTGTCAGAGTCTTCAGTAGGCTCAGAAGCTGGTTTTTCAATTGACTGCTTCTGCTATTCCAGCATGGGAAGTGATTGCTTCTAATTTTTCATTCGTTGAGCCTGACTCCTTGAGTTCCTTGCCACTGGGACTTTTGGCTTTCTTTTCAGTAGAGCCTCTTCCTTGAGTCGGGCTTCGTGATCTAGCCGAGCCGGTTGCTGCTGAGCCATGAGTTCGTCGTGCACCTCTTGTTCCTTCTTTCTTTTGAACTTAGGCGACTAAGGGGGAGTGCTTTAAGTGGAAATCTCCTTGCCAGACCTTTTCGGTGGTTGAGGTTCGATGTCCTCTTCTAATCCCTCGATGGAAACGGCTACTTCATCAATGTGTGCCTGAGCTAAGGATCCTTCTCCTGATCCACCAGCCTGCACTGTCAGCTGCATAATTAGCTGAGGCTCTGCAGGGCCTTCAGTTGAGGCTTTTGCCTTAGCCTCTTCTTGCATGGAGGGGAGGGGGAGAGTACTGATCTCTTTTATTTGTTCCTTCCCCCTTAGATTGTTCCCCTTTCTTTTCCTCTGACTTCTTCTCCTAAACTTCCTTCCCTTTACTTTCCCCTTTTTGGCATCATCTACCGAGGTCAGTAGGGTTTTAATGGCTACTACTTCCTTCTGAAGGTTGTAGATAGATATCTTGATATCTTCGGAAGTGGCGTTGAAGTCCCCGACGACATCGCAGTAATTTTCCCATTCATTCTCTTGATCTTTTCGAATTTGCTTGATCCGGGGAGTCGGCTTTGATTCTTCTCGCTGAAGAGATGCGTCGAGTGAATTTTTCATTTTAGACTGGATGATTTTCAGAGCTGCAGCTTGAGTTTCAAGAGCTTTAGTAACACTGGAGCTTGCAAATTTGTTTCTTTCATCCATGGTCTTCTCGAACATCGCCCGGTCTGCTGCCGTCGTTTCCCGAGAATATCTTCGACTGAGCTTCTTGCAACCGCCGACACCGAGTGGCCAAGTCTAGTTTTTTGAGTAGCCACAGCTAGCCTCGATGATCTCCTTAAAATTTGGAGTAGGAGCTTCGAGATCTTCTTGACTTCTCCGTTTGAGGACGTCAATGCGCTCGCCCGAGCCTTTGTGTACTTTGCCCATTTCAGTGCACATCCTTATCTAGGAGACGATTTTTGTCTCCTTGCTTCCTGATATCCCGGTTGATTGTCCTTGAGGATACGGTATTAATGGGTTTGATCTCGGTAAGAGGATGTACCGATCTTTTGCTCAAAGGCGGCGAGTTGTTGCCGTGTGGCCGAGGAAGACGCAATAGGGGAAGCACCGGATGCAGGAGGAGGTGGTGGTGAATCACCCTTCTCGCCGGGAGTTTTGCCTTCAACGTAGTCTCCCCGCTCGCATCCTCGGGGTGCTGAATCATCACCTTCACTGGGTGGTCAATTGGCAAAGGATCTCCTCGGCGAGAGAGGAGGAAGACTTCAACTCCGTAAGATATAGCATAGCCGATCTCAAGTCTTTGAAGGAAGCAATGTCTCGAGGGTTCTCCAAACCCTATATTGGATGTAGATGCTACTCCTCTCGCGAGTAGTGACACGACAAAATACTGCTGGATCAGGTCAGAAAGAATGTCCCAATTAAGGAACCTCAGCAGCATCTGAGTCCTTGCCCTGACTGCTACATCTACTAGATCCTGATACTTGGCAATTTTAGGGATATGTGCAGCGACTTCTGATTCAACCCTAAGTCCGGTTTGCCTGAACCAGTAGTTGGTAGCTCGAGGAAACTTCTGCACCGGTTCATCTTCGTACTCCAAGCTGAAGTTTCTTCAAGATTACTCTTTAGACTTTATTCTTGAGAGTGGCACCTTCAATGCCAGTGTCCACATCAAGTAAGTCTTCCACCTGTGGGGAGGCGGAGAAACAGCCTTAGAAGCTCCTTACTTGATCAACTTCTTTCTTTTTGGCTGTTCGGCACGTGGAGGCAATTCAGTAGAAGGCCTCTTCAAGCATGCACCTCCATGACCGATGGACTTTTCAGGAGCTATTTTCGACCTGAACTTGATCAGCTTCTTGTAGAAGTATTTCATGTCGCCAAAAGACGAATGTCATGATACTGAAGCTTCTATCAGTACCGAAACTTTAGTCCCATACAGAAGTTTGCCCATACTAATTAGTCTCCTCTCTCCTGTGTCTCCGACAACAAACTTCTACGACTGAGCTTTCCGCTCGTAAAGGAAGAATCGAGCCTAATTAACCTTAACTTCGTCCATAATCGCCATCATAATTTGGAGTCTAAGTTTGAAAAGCTGGTCAAATGATCCAACAGCGCTAGTGAGTATGTGGATAACTACGTACGCCAGGCCTCTGAATTCTAGCAGGAGCTAACTCTTTAGAAAAACAACTTTGAAGGAAATATCGTTCTTCCCACGTAAAACGCCCGATATAATTGTTGAGCTCGCGTCTTTGTATCTAATGGGAGATACGTTGTGGTCATGAAGCTCGAATACCGTCTTCAAGCCTTCAAGTATGTTGATATCGACGTGGCTCTCCTCCCATGACCGAGGCGAAACCTCACTCATATACTTCACGCTTGTTACTTCGCGTTTGTATCCTCCACCCGACGCATATTAAAGTAAAACTTTTCCACTTGTCTCTGAAGACAAGCGTGAGGTTTTTCGACGTAAGCTTCTTCAAGCCGATGCCTCAAGAGCAGAGAAAATCTCCTCCGTGTATGGCATTTCCGAGAGATGGAACTCCATAGTCGGCTCGAACAGGACCCTACTTAGAATAATATCGTCAATGTCCCGTAGGCGTCCGAATGAAGCTCGATAGTGATGCCATTTTCAACCGAAATCTGCAAAAAAGATGTTAGCACTTGAAAATAGAGTAAGTTAGTTTACGTACTCCAAGAAGAAAAAAAAATTACCGAATATAAGAGTGCTTGAGAGAAGATGGATCTAAGTTGATCCGAGTGCGCTTAATGAATTTCGAAGCTCTCTTAAAACGATAATGGTGAACGCGAGTTGAGAAGGAAAGCGAAAGATTTTATATAAATTTGAATTCCAAGCGGTTTTCGATCTCGAGGGTTTAGATTTGATTTCGCTTTTTCACCGACTGGTTAGGATTTAATATTATAAATGGAATGATTACTAAGTCGCCGCTAATCTCGACCCACGTAAGATTTGCATAGATGGAGTAAGGTGAGATGACATGCATTAAACGGGCTACGCGTTAGTTCTTAGGATATCATACTTTAAATGAAAACGGTTTCTGCTAAGCATATCCTTAAGAATTTATGGCGGGAAATAAATATGTTTCGTGCCACCGAATGTATGCTACCGATCTAATAAATGCAAGCATGCCACCGAGTAAAATATCGAACATAATACTCGTGGTAAAAACATAAAAAACTTCTCTATCTAAACCCCGGTGGTCAACTATTTACCAATTGCAAATTAGGAGGATCTTCGTGATACCGAGTGTTGGTCCCGAGAGCACTGGGCCAGTGTAGAGGGGGGGTGAATACACCCGATACAATTTTCTCAACTTAAAACACGAACAGATCCTTTTCGGGAAGATTGTCGTGCTCAACAAGTTCAAGCACTGTATAGCCGTTTCCGA
The DNA here is from genome assembly GCA_028984105.1 of Lavandula angustifolia. NCBI lineage: Eukaryota > Viridiplantae > Streptophyta > Magnoliopsida > Lamiales > Lamiaceae > Lavandula > Lavandula angustifolia. Next base: position 11,010,350 of record CM054822.1, read on the forward strand.
ATCATGTTGGCGGAGTGAATGACTCTACCGAGATCTCGCTAGCCGACCGAGCGTCGAATTCAGGTACGCAGCATAGAGTTCAGGGTGCGGAATAGTGTAGGCCCAATTCAGCTTGAGTTGGAAAACATTTTTATTAAAACTGCTTTCGAGAGAATAGTGGATCGCTTAAGCTTGTTGAAACTCGCCGCCGAATGATTTTAAAGGATAATTCTCGTGGTGAATAGTTAAAATCAATGCAACAAGAAATAGACGCAGGCGAGAGACACAGAGATTTTTAAAGTGGTTCGGATATCGAACAATCCTACGTCCACTATCTCGAAAGATCAGGAGGCTATTTATTATACCGAGTTAGTCTCGCCGCCTTGTACACAGTGACAAAGCCGCGTCTTGGAATTTATACTCGAGCAAGTCTCGCTTTACGCTTATCAAACTAAAGTGTTTGACAAACTCTCCAACTATGAAGGAGTCCTTTTACAATAAGGAATAAGTTCAAATATGAACTCCTTCGTCTAAGCTATTGATATATTCGATTGAGCTTAGGGTTAGAGGGATAGGGAACGTGAATGTAGCTTCTAGAATGACGAATAGCCGAGCTTAGCTTTGGGTTGGTGTAACGTCGTTTGGATACTAGAGGCTTGTATATCGGTTCAGCCTTGGTTCCCTAAGAGCTAGGATGTAGTCTTTCACCGGAGAAGTATTCTTCGTGTTCTTGCGAAGACTTAGGCTTTTCGGTGTTGGCTCGCTTGAATGCTCCGTGTGCTTGTTGTTGTCTCGCTTGCGCTTTCTCGTTTGTAGTTGTGTGTTTTTTTTTCTTCGTGAGCTTCAAACTTTCGAATGATACCTCTATTTATAGAGAAGAGTATTGGAAAGATCCGTTGGAGACGATCATCCCTTTATCTCTCCCTTTTGGTAGCTAACGGCTCTTTTGAAGTAGAGTGACAGTGTCCCTTTCCCTCCTTTTCCTGAAAGTTGTTGACTTGCAGCCTTTAGTAGGTATAAGACACGTGTCTCGCTTGTCATTTGTCGAGGTTTAGAAAGTAGTTGAGACAGAACGTACTTCGAGGCATACCGAAGCCGACTTCTCTCTTCCTCGTATTTCGACTATGCCGATTGTCATTCAAAAGATCTGATAGTTCAGAAGACTGTCTGGCCGTTGCTGAGCCTGACCTCTGATTCTGTATTGAATATGCTGAGATGTCTCTACTGAAGATCAACTCTGAGCACAGTGAACTACTCCCGCCGAGTTCGGGCCCACCGACTCCTTTCGCATACCGCTCTCCCGCCGAGTCCAAGCATATACTGAGTCTTCTACATCTGGTGCTGAGGCTGATAAGTTACTGAACGCCTGAACCAGAGCAGAGTGACTGCTGAGTCTGAACCCTCAGAAACAAAAAAACAAATACAAAGTAATGGTTCACCAATCAAGATAGGGTTTTGGGATCTTCAAATCTTCATAGATTCTCTCAGGGCATAACCCTAATGAGTGTATGTCAGTAAGGAAGACAGAATCATTTCCCACTATGTAAAACTGTGCTGAGGATAGAATCATCACCCAACACTGAGTGCTCAGTATTTGTCTCACGTTCCCCCTTACTAGTTACTGTATGATTCACATTACTAAATCAAGTATTTAGTTTGACTTACTGAATTGACGTACTGAATGTTTTTACTGAATCGAGTCAGTAGGATCCAAGAAGACTTAGATCGACCGAGAGTTCTCTCGAACCGTTCTCGGCCAAATGGCTTGGTTAGTATGTCTCGCCCTTTGCCTATTAGTACGGATTTTCTCTATCCCGATATCCTTCTTTTCGACATGGTCTCTGATGAAGTAGTGTTGGATGTCCACGTGCTTGCACCTCGTATGAAGAACTGGGTTTTGAAGTTATTGCAATGGCACCGGTGGAGTCGCAGTAGATGGGCACTTCATCTTGAAGTGATACCATAATCACGCAGCTTGTTGTCGAAGCCAAAGGATTTGGGCACAACAACTTCCGACAACCATATACTCAGCCCCGTGAGTGGACGCCGCTATTGAATGTTGTTTCTTTGAGAACCATGATATAAGCTTACTCCCTAGGAACTCACATGTTCCCGAAGTTGACTTCGATCATATTCCAAATAAGTTAGGTGTTCCCTTCGTGTATCGCAGAATCTTCTTTGCTGAGTCTAGATGACTTCGCTTGGGATTTGCCTGAAATCTTGCACACACACCTACAGCATAAGTTATGTCAGGTCTACTCACTGTTAAATATAATAAAGAACCAATAATAGCTCTATAGTCAGTAGAGTTAACAAAAGCTCCCTCTTTATCTAGATCGATTTTAAAATTCGTATTCATGGAGATCTTGACTGGCTTGCTTGAGTTACAACCAAATCTCTTCAGAGGTCTCGAGTGTACTTGGCTTGGTTGATGAATATTCCTTCGCTGACTCGCTTTACTTGAAAACCAAGGAAGTAATTCATTTCTCCCATCATAGACATCTCGAACTTCTCCTTTATCATCTTCTCGAATTGTTGACATATTGTCACGTTTTTGCAATCGATAATGATGTCGTCCACGTATATCTGCACTAGTACAATGTCATTGGCTGACTTAATGCTGAACAGAGTGCGATCTACTGTCCCCTTCTGAAAACCTTTCTGAAGAAGAAAATCTGATAGGGTATCATACCAAACCCTGGGTGCTTGTTTTAACCCGTACAGAGCATTTCTAAGTCTATAAACTGGATGTTCCTGCTGATAGCCGGGCGGTTGTTCAACATATACTTCTTCCTTCAGCACGCCGTTCAGAAACGCTTACTTTACATCCATCTGATACACTTTGAATCTTTGATGCGTTGCATAGGCCAGGAATAGACGAGTAGCTTCCAATCTGGCGACAGGAGCGAACGTTTCATCAAAATCTATTCTCTCTCGCTGACAAGATCCCTTGGCAACAAGTCGAGCTTTGTTTCTTACTATGACGTTGTTTTCATCACGCTTGTTCTTGAAGACCCACTTGGTACTTATTATGTGTTGGTGTCCAGGTCTGTCAACAAGTTCCCGAACCTCATTTCTGACAAACTGGTTCAGCTCCTCTTGCATGGCAATAATCCAATTAGCATCGCTGAAGTGCATCCTCTATCGACCGAGGTTCTACAATAGACAAGAAGCAAGAGTATAAAGCACTTTCTCCTTGACATAACTGGATCTTATCTTTATCTGTTGCCGATGGATCTCCAATGATGAGATCGAAGAGTGAGCGTCCGCCCATGATCGTCCCGAAGTTTGGCTTCTTCTTCTAAGATTACTTCGCACACCAATAGGAGTGTTAGGCATTTCAAGAGTGTTGTTCTCGCGGACCAAGAAATTCAAGAAGAAGGTTAAGATCTATTGAGTTCCCGTGTTCAAGGGCATTTCGCCGGAACATTATTTGTTCCCCCCGAACTGATATTCTCGGGAGAGGTCTCGCTACCACCGGAGCTTCCTCATCGACCTGTGTTACCCGATGCTGATCCCTGCTCGCAGAATCAACCAGTGTCGCTACATCGCTCGTGGGACGGGTCTCGAGTTTCTTCTTCGTCCGACTCATCATCCCAACAATGCCGGGATCTTTTCGCTTGTCATTCACCCCCGAGATCCCGTAGCATGCCGCCGACATCTTTAGTATTTATCTTGTTAGATTTCCTATCCTCGCAACAAACCCATCAAAAATAACATGAGGGCTTTCTTCCACGCAAAGGGTCCGTAGTTAAAGACCCCCGAAGACTTTATCGACTGGGAGTATCCTAAGAATACTCCTTGATCAAATTTGCTATCAAAGACCTTTAACCGATCCTTTCCATTGTTGTGGATAAAGCAAGGATGTGCCAAAGATATGAAAATGAGAGATAGAAGGAATTCCCCTTTTCATAGTTCGTATGGTGTCTTCATGTGTTTCTTTGTTAGTAGTGAGCAGCTTCCGAGTATAGCAAAGGTGCCGTAGCATCTCGCCCGTAACTTTGGGGGTAATCCGTAGTCCGCTAGGAGCGTTCTTGCCGCTTCTTTTTAATGTTCTCGTTCTTCCGTTCCCGCAAGACCGTTCTGCTGGGGTGTGCGTGCCGCCGAAGTCTCGTGGCTAAATCCCCGCATCGCAGCAAGATTCCTTTATGATTGAATTGAGAAATTCAAATTCCCTCTACCCGAGCATATTCTATGAATCTTGATGTCTTTTTCCACACCGAAGTTTCTTCAAAGCAATATTGGCAACTCATTCTCGACATCGATTTGTTAGCTATGAAGATGACCCACATATATCTTGAGTAATCGTCAATAACGATGAGGGCATACTTCTTTCTCTTATAGTCACCGGAGAGACTCGGCCCAAACAAGTCCATGTGGACCGCTGAAGGATTCCATCGCTGGAAGGAGAATAAATTGGGTGGAATGTTGTTATTTATCTCGCTTTCCCTTCAAGCACGCTTCACAATTTTTGTCTTTAATGAATGCTTCGTCAAGGCGGTCCTCTCGAATTTTGAGTCGCTGGGCGCTCCCTCCGAATTTTTGCCTTGAAGTTCGTGTAACCGAGCCTTTTATGCCACAAACCCATCCCGTTTTATCACTTGATTTTGTTTGGGCAAGCAAGCAAGCTTCGTGTTCGGGCGGTGTTCCAGCTTGCAACGTAGATATTCTTCTTCAGCGAACTCCGATAACACCGTTTTCCCCCGTAGATTTATCAAGAACATCAAAGAAACCAAGGCCAAAGGTACCTCTCGTTAAGGTTATCACATAATTGACCGACGTAAAGCGGAGATTATTTTGAAGTCCTTCAACATATGTTACTCTTGGAACCGAAGCAACCCAATGTTCGTGTTCCATATTCCCTTGTGTAGCCTTTTGAGTTGTCACCAAACTCAATTCTAGGACCTTCATCTTGTACATAGTCGGCCGCCAGACTCTTTTTGATAGGTCATGTGTCTCTAGCATGCCGCCGTCCACGATCCAAGCGGTCCTTATATCGTCCTAAGTACACGAACTACTGACTTCACTTCTACGTAACTACTTAGTCAAGCTCTAAGTACCCCTAGAAATGATCTACTAGACCACTGACACATATCCCTACACCCCCCCCCCCCACACACACACAAGAAAGCTCGTCTCTGGACCAACACTACTTGTCTATTCTGGTACACTTAAGGTGGTGCATCGACATATTACAGTTGAGATGTGTTCTCCTAATCGACCTGACTGGAGAACTAAAGATATTGGTGATTTAGCTGGTCTTAAGCTTAATAAGATTTCAGCTGATAACTTTGACCTACTAGGGTGAACGACATCGCGACCGGATCTACGTATCTTGGATGATAGTAGTTACATGTAGCTCATACTGGTTATCTGTATCTTGCAATTATGTCCATGATAATTGGGTTGATAATATTCCCTAAGGAATTAGAAAGGATTAACATAATAAACCTTGTAGGTCGGTTAAGTTCAGAGTGTGTTATTAAGGACGAGTGATACTACTCATGTATAAGATGCTAATTAAATCAATGATAGTGAGCTCAATTAATTAGTGGATATTTCTATCTTAAATACTGGGATCAATTAAGTCTAAAATACAAGCTTGTGCTCAAGTCGGGATAAAGGGGTAGGTCGGCACGAATTCTCTAGTGGAATGAATTTGCGTTTATTAATTAATTTTTCTCTAGGTTGAGCATAGAGAATTAATTAATTTGAGGTCACGCGTTCTTTCTTGTATCGGATCCCTAGTCCGCCTACATAAATGTCAAGTATTTACTTCACGTTCTCTCTAATTATTAAGGATTAATGCATATATGTATTACTTACTTAGTAATATAGGTATTATTCTTCCAGATTTATTTGGGATGAGCTAATTAACCGATAAATAATAAGTAGTCCATATATCATTTAATTAATTAATGGACTTGGTGTTTGAAGTTCATTCAAAATTAATTAATTAATGGGATTGGGTGTACATAATAATGTATTACGTTATTATTGAGTGACACAATTCTTAAAACCACAAGATAAACAAACACACGCACATGTTCATGAGTGAGAGTGAGAGAAAGAGAGAGAGAGAGAGAGAGAGAGAGAGAGAGAGAGAGAGAGAGTAGATGTGATCTTCTTTGCTTCTCCAGCTTCTTCGTTCATCGAATAGGCATCGGGATACATATCATAAGATCCTGTACACGAGCAAATCAAAGCGTGGTTTAAAGACACTTGTATTGAATTTTCTAACTCCTTCAATGAATACACCTGAGTTCACTACAAGAAATTCACCGTACACCGATGGAAAATTCCGTCGGTAAACCGAAAAATTCCGTCGGTAAATATATTACCGACTTAATACCGACGGAAAATACGCGTCAAGTCGACTTTGTCGGTAAAATATACCGACGGAATATTTCGTCGGTAAAATATACCAACGGATTACCGACGAAAACGCACCGGCTGTTAGTCGTCACGATAATATGTCTGAGAAAATATTTTTTTAAAATAATTTATAGTTTTAATTACCGACTGAATATTCCGCTCTGTATATTTAAAATATTTTTCTAATAATTTTTTTTTGATTTTTTACCGACGGAATATTCCGTCTTTACGCTTATTCGTCGGTATTAAAAAAAAATATTTGAATATTTTTTTTGATTTTTACCGACTGGAATATTCCGCCGGTAAATTTAAAATAATTTTAAAATATTTTTTTTTTGTATTTTACCGACGGAATTTCCGTCTGTGAAAACGTCTGTGAGTATTTTTTTTTTTGAAATAATTTTTTCTGTTTTTTCGTACCCAGCTATCGACAACCCGCATTTTTTAACCAACCAACCAAAGAAACAAAACACATACATATTACTATTTAAATTAAGCCAAAAACAAACCGAAATGAAAATATAAATATATAAATCATAAAATTCAAATATTTAGCATGCATACATAAACATAAATAAGTATCACAAAGAGGCGGGAGGAGGGGAATGATCGGGGCTGCCGTCCCCGAGGCCGCCGTCTGGCCAGAGGGAGCCCATCATCTCCATAAGCCGGGTCATCTCGCGCATTCATAAATGCGACTCGCTCCTCGAGGCTCCTCCTAGCCGCCGACTCTTCCTCCGGGGCCGGCGCATGATCTCGGCATTACTCGGAATGGCCCAAGTGAGGAAGTAGAAGAGCGGCCGGGCAGCCGCTGATGTAGCCGCTCCCTTCCTCGCCGAAACCGCAGCCGCCGCTTCTTGTCACGAACCCCTTCCAAACGTAGACAAATCGCGTTTTATCCGCGCCGGGGCCTTCTTCGCAAAGAATCCGCTCCACCTCCGCCTATTACAATATAAAAAAAGAAATTAGTCAAACTCAGAACTCTAGAATAATATTCTATATTGTAATTGTGAGCTTACATGAAGTCTCGCCGCCTTCATGTTGGAGAAGTCTCCACCTTTGTAATGGAGACTCTGGAAAGTGTGAAATGCGGTGGACTCTAAGGAGCATCCCCTCTGAGAAGCCTATTCATAACATGCATAAACAAAATTATGTCAAAAACAAAGATATAAGAAGCTAAAAAATATATAAAATGAGACTTACCGTAGACTAAGAGTACTGCATGGCTGACCGGGAGCCTCCTTTGTGCTTGCTCATCCCGGCGCCCGGCTCGGGCTCTGACCTACGGCACCGGGAAGCGCCTCGACTTCCGGAGCACCTCCGGCCGCATCCAAGAGTCGCTGAGGGCCGCCCACCTCTCCGTGTTGATGTAGTCCAGTTTTTGAGGGCGGCGCTGCTTCATTTCGTAGTGCCAATCGCTGAACCTCTTGGATGCCCTCTTCTGCCACATGTGGTGGACTGCGCCCGGTCCTGGGCCAAGCAGCTGCCTAAGTGCTTCGCAATTTACATGTTTATGCATGTTAGATATATATAAGTAAATGCTAAATTATAAGATTGTAAACTTGAAAGAAAAACTAACCTTAAATTCCTCAAAATACCGCTCCCCTAATTTCGTGGAGGAGTCGGCTTCCAAGTGAACCCAATGCGGGTTATCGATCTTTTTAAAACAATCAACGATTGTCGAGGCCAATCCGTATGGCTCAAGCAATCGCCTATTATTGAAAATTGGTTAATCCAAGTGAAATTTGATATAATTAAAATTAATAAAAGCAATTATTACATACCCCTCGTGTGAAATCTCAAAACATCGGCGGCTATCCACCGAGTAAGAGCTCTGTAGAACCCCGATAGGGTCCACCCGACTCGTGGGGACCGCCCCCATAGCCGCATGTCGACGGGGGTGCTCCACGCCCGCCAGAGCCGATACAGCCCCGCCACGACCTCCCGGGAGGCGCCATGTACCCGAAAAACAAAGAATAATCATTAATCGTTTTTGGCCAAAAAAAATAAAACAAAATTCTTTTAAAACCTCGTAACTTGTACTAGTCATCACTAAATTCCTCATCTTCCGATGTCGAACATGTTCTTCTTCATCATCATCTCCTTCGCCAAAATCTTCCTCATCGAGTTCAATTGTTTGACGTGGATGAGATAATGTTATATCGTTTCTACCGTCGCGTGGTTACATACTCGGTGGGTTTAGTATGTCATCTTCTTGAAATGCTTCGCCTAATGAAGATTTAGTTGGCAAATCTATCTTAAATCTCGGCTTAACTTTACATACTTCCAACCATGCTTCCTAGATTTGTTCACACTAGATATGAGCAAAGAATACACTTGATGCGCTTGTGATGCCGGGACAAATGGTTCATAGTTCCGCAGCGGTTTCGCTTTGATCGATAGAAACCAACTTGTATTGTGGATGTACATAAGTCCCTCTAGGGGTCGGGTCAAACCATAAGCACTTGAACAACATGGTTCATTTTATTGGTAAACCCGGTACTCAACTTCACATATCTCCACCAACTCGTCCATAATAATCAAGTGCATCTAACCATAATTTTGCCCTTGTATACACACTCCGCTATTCATAGTGGACTTTCCTACCCCATGTGATAAAGTATGAAACTTATATCCGTTCACAATATAACCCGGTACGTATAAACCGCTACTAATGGACCTTTGTTGGGTGATGATTCAATCATCAGCATGACCATACTTATGGGAAACGACTCTTATCTTCCATACTAAATCTTGCCCGCAGCCTCGTGCTCCGAACTCGTTGAGAAGATTTGAAGATCCCAAAACCCTATCTCGATTGGTGAACCATTCCTTTGTATTTGTATTTGTCTCTCGAGGTTTCGCACTCGCAGACACTCGCTTCCGTCAAGGCGCCGCATCTTATTTGCCTCAAGCACCGCATGTAAGACTCGCTGATACCGGACTCACAGAGCAAGATATCGAAAAGACTCGGTGATACCGGACTCAGCCAGAGTAGTATACCGAAAGACTCGATATTGGACTCAAGCAGAGCAAAAGATACCGAGAGAGTCGGCTGAACCCAACTCACAGAGTAGTTCACCGAACTCGAGCCGATCCTCGCAGATTTATCTCAAGCCAGCCTATCTACCGAATACAAGGTCGACTCAAAGAACGGCAGATAGTCTTCTGGACTGCCGAATCTTTTGAAAGAGAATCGCATTGCCATGTACGAGGAAGAGAGAAGTCGCCTTCGCCGTCTCGAAGTTTATGCCGCCTCAACCACTTCATTCACCTCAACGAATGACAAACATACACGTGTCTTCTCACCGCTAAAGCCGCAACCAACCTTTTACCTAAAAAGGTGGGAAAGTACACCGTTACCTACACCAAAAGAGCCGCTTGCTACCAAAAAGAGAGAGAGAGAAGAAGATCGCCTCCAACGGATCTATTTCAATCTCTCGCTCTATAAATAGAGGGATCATTCAAGATTTAGAAGAGAATGCGCGCCTAGAACACGAGAAAGCATTCAAACGAGCGAAATTAACGACTAAGTCCTCCGCAAGAAACAACCGAGTTATCTCCCGCGAAAGACTACATCCAAACCTCAAAAGGAACCAAGCCGAACCGACATAAGCTTCTAGCATCCAAGCGATCGACACGAACCTATAGCTAAATCCTCACTGCTCGTCGCTCTAGATAGCTACATTCTCGTTCCTTATCCCTCTAACCCTAAGCTCACTTGTTATATCCATAGCTTAGACGAAGGAGTTCACATTTGAACCCAATCCTTATCAGTATAAGGACTCCTTCACCGTTGGAGATGTTTGTCAAACACTTTAAGTTTGATAGTGTTGTAAACCGAGACTCGGATCGCATAAAAACCAAGACGCGGCTTCGCCCAAAGGTGCAAGCCGACCGAGACTAACTCAGATAATAAATAGCCTCCCCGATCATTCGGGACAGCCGGACGTAGGATTTGAGCGATATCCGAACCACTTTAAAAATCCCGTGTCTCTTATCGCTTTTTAATCCGTTGCATTGATTTTACTATTCATACCGAACATCATATTTAAATCAATCAACTGCCTCAAAGATACCGAACTTTTAAATCTACCGAACCGAGACTTAAAACGCTTTCTCACAAAAATTGATTTGGGCCTACACAACTCCGCACACCGAACTCTCACCGAACGATACCGACTCGACCTAGCCGCTAGCGCATCTCACCCGAGCCACTTTTTAGCCTTTTACTCGATTGAACAGCTTGTCTGGGTCCGCCGAATCAAGCTTTGCATGTACACCATCCCGAATAGGACTGCTCAAGTTCGAAATTGAGAAATCGAATCAGTGTGTATTCACCCCCCTCTACACCCGACCGTACACTCTGACCAACAATTGGTATCGTAGCAGGAGTTCTTTGACTCTTGTTATCTTTGAGACCGGTCTATTCGAACGGATCCGGGGGAAAACGCTTTCACCGCATATCACTCTACATTCATATCTATATTCTTCATGGCCGATATGTCGTATAAGGATGGTACCCATGTTCTCGGTGGAGAATTACGGAGTACGGCGAGTCGAATGGAAGCACATCTCGACATCCCTCCATGACAAGATGACCGAAGTGCTTGAAGATGGACCTATCGCTCCTATGGATTGATAAGTCGCGACTCAGACCAAGCTCAAGGAGGAGGAATGGTGACCGGGAAGAAGATTCCCAAAGACTAAGTCTCTTCACTCCGGGAGGAGAAGAAGCTTCACAACTTAGACCGTGTTGCCGTAAACGCCATACCGACCACTCTTAGTGATTCTTATCTCGGGCAGGTTCAGAATGCAAGACCGCTAAAGAACTCGGGATGCTTTGCGCTTACCGAGCCGAGGGACTCGAAGATTAAAGCCAACAAATTAGCACCGGAACTCCAAAAGCCGGAAAGCTTGTCTCTCATGCCTCGGTGACAAAATCGAAGATTCGAACGCCGATTTACCAATCTGATGAACTCTATCAACGGGCCGGGAAAGACATTCAAGAACCGAGAGATGAATCCAAGATTCTCGAGGGCACCGCCTGACGGACACCGGACACCTTTTGCCACTCTATTGCGACATTCCGACTTAGATGATGTGTCTCCCGACCATATCTTTTCGTAACTACAAAGTGCAGGAGTTTGAGTTCGACGCACCTCAAAGAAAGCAGAGAGCCAAGCCGACACAAAATCGACCAAGCTTTCAAAGCATCGCCAAGACAAAGATCTCCAAAGAACGAGCAAAAATGACGAGTAAGACCGAACCTTCACTCAATGATCTACAAGAAGGAAGTCTCGCCGTAAGTATGCGCCGCTCGTAAAGTATCGAAGGAGAAGGAGCGACGCAGTAAAAGTGACTAAAGCCTATCGGAAACGAAAGGTAAGTCAAATTATATGTCGAAACACACTCCCCGACTCACAATCTTCCGAATGCAAAAAGAAAGACGACTCGTAACCATCAAAGAATAGCGAAAGCAAAGAAGAAAGAGTCATCGCTTGTTACAACCGCAAGAAGCCGGGACATTATCGCATGATTGTCCCCGAGCCCGCAGTGCCGAACGCGCAAAGACGTAAGGCAAGGGAGAGAGAAATTCGCCTTAAAAGACAATCCTACATAGCTGGTGAAATCTCGCACGACTCGAAGAGGTCGACTCTTTTTATGGATTCATCTGACGATGAAGCGAGCCTTTCATGGCCTTAGAGCTTGAAGTCGAAGAATCACCGAAAAGTGCATGATGGCAGCGAAGAGGATGAGGTAAATTCTCATGAACCACTTAACTTCTCTTCACACCGCACACACGACACTATTTCTGGTGCGTATGAGAATTTGGACGTCGCAACCGCATACGAAGAACTCGCTCGACGAACAAATTCGGATGAGTCTCAAGCTCAAAGAAGACTCTTCAGGAGTCGGATACCCCGAAAGTAGAAAATCGTAGACTTTCTCAGAGAGTCGCCGCTACCGAGGCCGAAGGACTTGTGGTTGAGACTCGTGGAGGAAATAAACTCTCTCGATGGCCAAGTCTCAAAGATCAAGAAGATCGGATTTCGCTTTGACCAATGACTTGACTCGTAAAGATATCAACTAAGTCTCGTCAAGCAAGAAATGTCGACTTCGACCGAGCACGACACACCGAAGAAGAGTGATGATGTCCGGAGGAGCTTGATGACCGAGAGGTACATGGGTGCCGAAAAGAAATTAGAGGCTATGCTAGCATGCAATAAGTCAAAGCACCGCAAGGAAGGACTTGGATTCAGCCTGGGAGCTTCCACATCCGCCCCAAGACACTCGAAGCACGGCTTGCCGATAGATTTGTTCGAGGGGAGACTATGAACGCAAATATACCGAACCCCCTAGCAAAGAACAAACAAGATGAAAGCACCTCATCCCACACGTCAAGCATTCTCGACAAGAAGATCGCCGCCAAGAAACCCCAAAGACAAGCCAAGGGGGAACCAAAGAAATTAAAATTGGCGTATCAAGATGGACCTCCAAAGCCGACACATCCAAATTTCAGATGGGTCATACTATTATGAACCTATAGTCGAAGAGGCTCCAAATGTCGAAGAAAAGGAAAGCCACATAGAAGGCTAAGGTCGCAATCCACCAACTCGTAAGATCGGACTCCCGAACCTCGAAGCCTCGTAAGTCACCTTCGACCACCCAAAGGGTCGATATGTCGACTCTAGTGGAAAGAAAATGTCTCGAAACCACCGGGGTTGTTAGACGGATTTGGGTTATGAAAACTAACATCTAAGGACCCAAAATCAAAAATAAAGGGTACCTCGAATATAATTCTCGCTGTAGTGCGTAAAGACCCACGGTATACGGACAATGGATGCTCAAGACACACGACATACCAAAGGAGTCTCCGCAAGAATTATATCACCGAAGAAGGACCTGACTGAAGTTTGGAGATAATGCCAAAGGCTACACGAGAGGATATGGGACACTCAGCATAGGAACTCGCCAAAGTTCCAAGAGTATCATATGTTGAAGGACTTCAAAGATAATCTTCTCTCCGTTAGTCAATTTTGTGATAACTCAAATAGAGTGATTTTTTACGCCGGTTTCGTGATGTTATTGATAAATCCACTGGGAAAACAAAGTGTTATCGTTCGCGCAGTAAAGAACATATATGCTGGCCGATCGGAACTCACCAACCTCGAAGCTTGCTTATCGGGCGAAGAATGACAACCGCACGGGGTGGCTACGGCACGTAAGACTCAGCCATCTCAACTTTAAGACGCTCAACAAGCTTGCAAGAAACACTCTAGCAAGGGGACCGCCGAATGAAGTATTCAAAGAAAGACACTCAAAGGTGAAGCATGTCCGAAGGGAAAGCAAACAAGGAATCAAAATCCTCCAGGCCCATCGCCTTCCACGGATGGAATCCTTCACCGCTACATACGGGATTTGTTCGGTCCAGCCTCCCACAAAGACAATCGTAGGCGTAAAATACGCATTAGTGGTCATAGATGACTACCCGCTACACACGGGTCATATTCATTGCCAACAAGTCCGACGTCAAAACAGAGTTACCAACGCTTCGAAAAAGCTCGTGTCGAAAAGAACACCAAGATCGAAAAATACGTTCGCATGCAGGAACCGAGTTCCTTAATTCCATGGTAAAGGAGTTTTGCAAAGCGTAAGGAATAGAGCATGAGACTTCACCGCACGTACACCTCAAGTAACGGAGTTGCCGAACGAAAGAACGTAACTCTAAAAGAGGCAACTAGACTCTACTCGCACTGTGACTCCCAACCAAATTCTCGGGCGTAAGCTACCGATACCGCATGTTATACTCGTAATAGATCTCTACCGACAAAGCAAAGATAAGAGAACACCATATGAACTATGGAACGACAGAAGCCTTCTCTATCTTATTTCCATATTTTTGGTTGTTCACGCTTTATCCACAATAATGGGAAAGATCACCGAAGACTTTTGATAGCAAGTCGATCAGTGGAGTATTCTTAGGATATTCTCGGCCGCAAAGCTTTCGGAGTATTCAACTATCTGACTCTTTGCGTAGAGGAAAGCCCTTATGTTGTCTTTTAACGAGTTTGCTATCAAGACAGAGCAATAACTCAAATTCTCAACCTGAGGACATCAAGAAGCGCCTACAGGATCTAAGTTTAAAAGACAAATCAAAAAGATCCAGCCTATGTTGGGATGATGATTCGACGAAGAAACCGAAGACAAATCTACCGAATCTCAACCACCGAGCAAGTAGCCGAGCGCATTGATTCTCCCGAACGTAATCAATCCTGTGTAACTCAGTCGATGAGGAAACCGTAGAGGTAATCGAGACCAACACTACCGAGAATAACAACTCGTGGGGAACGCCTAGTAATGTTCCCGAGCCGAATGCCCCCAACCCCGGTGACTCAAGCAGATCATACTCTTGTTACCGAATTATTTCAATCTCGTAATAGTACAACCGAAATGCCTAACTCACCTACTATCCGTGTTGAACAAATTTCGATGAAGAGTTAAAACATCGTAGATCGTGGCTAGACGCTCATACCGCCGATCTTATAATTGGAGATCCTTCAAAGACATGTCAAGACAAGATCCAGATTCTCACAAGGAGAAAGCGCATTATTTTCCCCGCTTCTTGTCTATCAAGAGCCTCGTAATATCGAGGATGCACTTAAAGATGCCGATTGGATCATTGCTATGCAGAAGAGCTAAATCGCTCACGAGAAACGGAGTAGGGAGCTTGTGGACGCACCCCAAAGCATCAACATGTCATAGGAACCAAATGGGTCTTCAAAAACAAGCGAGATGAAAACAACGTTATAGTAAGGAACAAAGCAAGACTCGCTGGCTAAAGGCTACCGTCTAGCCGAAGGGATAGATTTCGATGAGACATTCGCTCCAAGCTTGCAAGATTGGAGGCAATTGACTATTCCTAGCCTACGCAACACATCAAAGATTCGTAGTTTATCAAATGGATGTGAAGTCTCGCGTTCCCGAACGGCGTGGCCGAAAGAAGAAGTCTATGTGGAACAACCGCCCGGCCCAGCAGGGACATCAAGTATATGACTCGTAAAGGCTCAGACGGGTTAAAAACAAGCACCCGTGGCTTGGTACGATACCCCGTCCCGAAGTTTCTTCTTCGTAAAGGTTTTCGTAAAAGGCACAAGAGACCGCACTCTATTCAAAGATTCGACCGGAAGAAGACTTATTACTTGTGCAGATCTACGCGGATGTACATTATCTTCGGTTCGAAGAATGTCATCACGTGTCGCAGAATTTGAAAAGATGATGAAGGATAAGTTCGAGATGTCGATGATGGGTGAAATGAACTACTTCCTTGGTTTTCAAGTCAAGCAACCGAGAAGGGAACATTCATCAACCAAGGCAAATACACTCGAGACCTCATCAAAAGATTCGGCCGCACATCCAAGCAAACCTATCAAGATCCCGATGAACACGAATATGAAGATAGATCTTGATAAAGAGGGAGTATCGAGAGACCAAACTCGAATACCGTGCTATAATTGGGTTCTTTATTATATCTAACGGCCTACTCGTCCCGACATAACTTATGCCGTAGGTGTCTCGTGCTCGATTTCTAGTGAATCCCAAGCGTAGTCATACGGACTCAAAGAAAGAAGATTCTCCGCTATCTACGAGGAACACCCGATACGGGTTTATGGTATCCAAACTGATGATAATATTGAACTAACCGGTTATTCTCGATGCCGACTATGCAGATGTAGAATCGATCGAAAATCAACTTCAGAACATGCCGCTCCTCGCGCCAAGTCGATCTCACGGTTTTCAAAGAAACAAAGACTCAGCCGGCCACGCCGACTACCGAAGCCGAATACATGGCCGCCGGAAGTTGTTGCGCCTGCATCCTTTGTCGAGACAAAGAACCGAGAGACTATGACGTCATTCGAATGAAGTGCCGATTTTCTGCGACAATACGCAGCTATCGCAATCACTCGTAATCCTCGTTCTTCACACAAGATGCAAGCACGTGGACATCGACATCACTTCATTCGTGACCATGTCGAAAAGAAGGATATCGAATGGAAAAGATCCATACCGACAAGCAAAGGGCCGATACACCGACTAAGCCTCTAGCCGAATCCGCATTCGTAGAACTTTCAAGAGCTAGGTCTGCCGGACCCTACCGACCCTAGTCGCAGATAAGGTTTCGGGAGAGGAACATTCCAACCGAGGGGGAATAATCACTCTCGCATCGAGTAAGTTCAAGCACATAGAGATTCGTAAAACCATCTACACGAGGTATCACCGACTACTATGTTCACCGACGTGCTCACGTATCTCTACTCGCAGTAATCTAATACTACAAGCACTTCTGCATTTACGGCAAAGATTCAAGCATGACATTAATATCTTTTGGTTTGTCTTTATTATTAACGACTCACATTTATTGCACGACATTCCATACATAAGCTTGCCGAACTCCGCACGCATTTAACGCATGTCTTTTCACAAGCTACTACTTAGGCTATTTTACAACCGGCTTTGACTTAGGTGCCTTTTTTTGTGATCATTGCCTATTGTTTTAACTTCTAATCTTAACCGTCCATATCATAAAGCAAGTTTACATTCAAACTTCTTCGATCGAAAACCGTTCACCTTCATAGTTGATATATATTCGATCAAATCTTAAGAACCGCCACTAGCATACTTCATAACTTTCAAATTCGAAAATCCGAGATCTGCATTCGCAATCCTTACTTGCTATTACACTCACTCTCAATCTTATCTCAAATTTTATCCATTGGGTATGCTTATATCTCGTTAATGTATTTGTTATACGTTTCAAGATCGCATCGCACAAAGACTGTTTCTATCCAAAAATAGTACCGATTCATTTCTTGTCACAGTACAACGGCGAAACCAATATCTCTATGATATCTCCAAAGCAGATATGCGTAACATTTTGGAGAAGGATCGCGTGTGGCTTGAACCCACCATGGATTTCTATTCATGCGATCCGGAGTATACGGATGAGATCTTCTCGCCCGCGCGAGTCGTGGCCGGAGAAATTTCTCGTCTAGGAGGCCTTCGTTCTTCCTCCCGAGACAAAGCTGCGTAGCCGTACTTGAATTCGTACACCGTGGTCCGGAGATATAGTGGCGAGATTCGTTGCCCATTCTATCCAAAACGCCACTACGGAGCCGAAGCAAATGTCCATCAAGGACGCCTTGAAGCGGAGTTTTGATCTCGCCCTCCGAAGGGACCAAGATGCGGGTACAAAGACGACCAAGTTGATGAATACCTTACCGTCTTCCGTGGAAAGCCCACTACATTCGTAGCCGCTTCCCGAAGAACAAAGATGTCGCTCGCCTGTGGCACTTGCCTATAGCGACGCAGCCTACGACAAGCCAAGCGTGGTCGCTTTGACTGTGTGTCGAGGCCTAAGATTCGGATAATGATGGCCATATACGACCGAGCCTGTATAAATCGGACGGAGTTCTTTCTCCGAGAATTCATGGCTCAAAGCTACTAAGTTCGACAAAGCATCAAACACGCCGAGCGCAAAGGGCAAATTGCTGTATGGACTCAAACCGTCCATCATGATCGAAGATTTATGTGGATCTCGAGCCTATCACCTACAAAGACAAGGAGTACTTCAATGTGAAGAAGGTCGATTTCACAACAAGACAAAGAGCAGCTTCGGCCAAGAGATAGGTCGGACCCTCAAGCCTCTCCAAAATCAAAGTCTCAAAGAGCTACGCCTACAAAGAAAAGAACTCCTCCCGCTAAAACTCCTAAGGCACCGAGCAAAGAAACCGAAGAAAGCCGCTGAGGTGCCGCCATCGAGGAGGTTCCACAAGTGCCCGCCGAACAGCTCCCGAGAAGATTACTCACCCCATGCAACGGTTGATGTAGTCCGAGTCTTCTCGAGAAGACTCGCCAAATGGAAAAGATTGTTTCCACCGAAAGTGACCAAGGGGATGCTTCCGCAGCCTCGTAGCGCAGATATTCGCCGCCTAGACACCCCTTCTGTCCCTCCACTCAGCCTCAGCCCCTCCAACCGAAGAGCAGACTTCACACATGGACTTGAGTCTCGAGACCGCATCTCGAAGGTGAATCAACCGGGATGGAAGCTTCAAAGGATTATATCCAGAGCATCCCGAGAAATTCTACAACTAGTTCCCGAGCTTGCCGACTACTCGTACTTGTTGCTCATCGCCAAAACAAGAAGGCTCCACATGTTACCGCGACATCGGGAGCGGCCTCGCCTGCGCCGCCTTGTCCTACACTACTCCCGTCGCCAGCCGCATGAAGAGGAATTGAGACTCGAGAGAGGAGATAGCTATTCGTGAGCCCGAAGACCTCAGCCAACGGACAACTGGAGGGCCGCAATGCCGGCCATGATTCATGATCGACAAAGACGCTCCGGCCCAAAGACCCTCGACGGGTCGACCACGACGACCCGCCCAAAGGATTCGGCCCCGAAAGCCCGACGAGGGACATCCGCGAGGACAAGGATACCCATACCGAAACCGCCCCCACCTCTCGCATCCTTGGTCCCGAGAAGTCCAAGGCCGGTGCTCGGCCCTCGCCAGAGCCCGCTCCCTTGCCGCAGCCGACTTCGGGGGCCACAAAGCCTGCATCCGCAAAGCGATCTCGATCAGCCGCCAAAGCCTTAACTCGCCTAAGGGATCAAAAATCGAGATCTTGCGAAGGCTATCCATAGGACATGGAAGCGCATCGCTCAAGCCACGACTAAAGAAATTCAGGGCAAGTCCTCTGTCTCTTCATCGCCCGCCCGATGTTTCCACGCTTATTTCGTAAGCGCGTTCTGCCAGCAAAAGTCAAATTCAAGCTCAACTCAAGATCTTTCAGAGAGCCAAGCCAAGCTTACCGGATGAATTTTTGGCCTCTAAACCGGCTCATACCGACGCTATCACCGAACAATCCGAGGCCACTAAACAAAGACTCGAGAATATCCAACCGGCCTTGGAAGACAAGATCACCGAGAAGCCGAAAGACTTCAAGGAAGCAACACCTCTCTCACAAGCAAGATAAGGAACACCTTACCATGGAGAGGAACGAGCCGCATGAGGCTCGACTAAGCTCCACGATCGTCTCGACGAGCCGTCAACCTCCTACAAAAATCAAGAAGTCAGGCCCTAGTCCCCTACCCCGTGCTCATTGATGATGCCAAAAAGGGGGAAAGTGAAGGGAAAAAGGGAAGGAAAGAAGAGTACCGAGAAGCCGCCTCAAACTCGGCCCCCGTAGGGTGAGGCCTGTGGTGTTTCGGCCGCGAGCACAGCCTAAACCGGCCCAAGCTGGCTCAGACCCTAAACAGACTACTCGACAACCCGCACTCCCAAAGACATTATTAGGGAGGTTGCCGAGTACGCCCAACAAAGGCGGTGGAGGACTCGTAAGAAGAAGAAGCTCCCATTCCACCACCAGCTCAAGAAGGTAAGGGCAAACAAAAGCTTAAAATTCCAACCCCTCCAAAGAAAGAGATTAAGATACATATCTCGCGAGGAGGAAGCCCAAATAGCCGCGGATGAGAAGCCGGCCGTAGAAATTGCAGGTAAGCCGGAGCCCTAACAAGCCAAAGTCTAAGCCTCGCCAAAGGAAAGACTAAAGCTCCATCCAGAGGAGGAAAGAGAACTCGCTAGATCGCTCTCCGAGAAAGCTCATCATAACAGATGAAGAGGACAGAGAAAAGAAAAGGAGCAAAGAAAGCAGAAGAATACCAAAAGCAGTGGTACATCCAAATCTAGATCTAGTACCCCCGCCGAATCGTAACAAGCTCCTCGTAAGCCTCAAGAGCAAGATGCAAATTGAAGAAATATTTGCTCGATGGATAGATATCTCTACTGAGGAGAGGAAGCTAGACAGATAGAGGCCGCCGACATGAGGATACATTCGGCACCTTGGGGCACTCAGAAACGTATCGAACAAGAGGCCAGCCGAGAATTCCTTCGAAAGCCGACATTCCTTATCGATACGTATAGGTTCAAGAAGCCAAACGATCGAAAACACATAGATGGCCAAGATCGACGTTTAATGGATGCCTATTCGGCTCAATCGTAGATGGGAATCGGCCAAGATAGAGTTTATCAAGAGAAATTATTTACGGCGATTCCGGCCCGAAATGTATAAAGCCGATGCCTATGTCGAGCGGGATTTGACCATTACCGAACCCGATCTTTACCCATATATGCACGGAGCAAGAATCGAAGGGGTAGTAGTCGAGTTCCTGGCAAGGATCATTCCTCCACCTGTAAGACAAGACGACTCAAGACATCTCTAATGATTAACAAGAAGTGAAGAATGCCATGGGAATGTAGGACTAGAACAAGATGATCCAGCCAGACTTCGCCGAATATCTGAAGTCGAGGAAGAACACGTCCGAATGTATGGAGTTCCACCGCCCAAGATAAATCCCAAGGTTTCATGAATAGGATTCAAAGAGCTAAGGTTCTCCTCTTAGTTCTTCTTTTTAGCTTAGCAAGATTTGTAATGTACCGAACTGTGCATATATATATATACAAATCTTCTTTTTGCTCGACAACTACTTGTCGTCTAAATAGCCGTGTTTGGTTTATGCTTTAACACTCGAATCACCGAAGTGATTACCGACACACACGTTGATTATTTACTTGCCGCTTTTGCTCTGCTAGATCTCCGATAGACTAGACTTCCTGAGTTAGTTATTTCTCTTAAGGGAAATTATTGCATGGGGAAATTATTGTAAAGGAAGGGAAAATTGTTCCTCGCCCCGTCTCCTCGTAGTCTAGCACTTCTACCAGTACAACTCCACTGATTCTACTTGTAATATTTGTAAGGAGCGTCGTTCTTCCCGAGTAAGTTAGTGTTTAAGCATAGTTGATGGGACATAGATGATAGGTTTCGGCATCATCAAATAGGGGGAAATTGGCTGGGATGATTCAATCCTCACAGATACCATACTCGTGGGAAACACTCTCATCTTCCATACCAAATCACGCTTCAAGCATCCTCGTGCTCCGAACTCGTTGAGAAGATTTGAAGATCCCAAAACCCTATCTCGATTGGGTGAACCATTCCTTTGTATTTGTATTTGTCTCTCGAGGTTCCTGCCTCGCAGGCCACTCGCTCCTGTCAAGGCGCCGCAGTTTATTCTTGCCTCAAAGACTCAAGCATTTGAATACCCAAGAGATACGGGACTCGAAAGAGAGCTTATACATAAAAGGCAGAGCAGACTCCAGAAAATGAAAGCATATTGACTCAACAGAGCAAGAGATACTCGAGAGAGTCGCCAGAATCAACTCTAACAGAGTAGTTCATCAACTCGTAGCTGATCCTCGCATTTGATCCTAAAGAAAGCCTACTCTACCATAGTACAAGGTCGACTGAAGTCATAACGAAGGGGCAGACCTAGGGCCTTCGGGACCGCTTAACTTTAGAAAGAGAATTCGAAAGCATTGCCATGTATGAGGAAGAGAGAAGCCGCCAACTGTTCTCAGTTTGTGGGGAGTCATGTTCTCAACCACTTCTATTCACCTCCAACGAACGACAAACATACACGCTGTCTTCTCACCACTAGTCACAGCCCAACCTTTTACCTAAAAGGTGGGAAAGTACACCGTTACCTACACCAAAAGAGCCGCTTTGCCATACCAAAAAGAGAGAGAGAGGAAAGAAGATCGCCTCCAATGGATCTATTTCAATCTCGCCTCATAAATAGAGGGATCATCTCAAGATTTAGAAGAGAAATGCTGCTTCCAGAACACGGAAAAAGCATTCAAACGAACTAAATTAACGACTAAGTCCTCCGCAAGAAACAAGCCGAAAGTTATTCTCCTGCGGCAAAGACTACATCCAAATCAAAAGGAACCAAGTCAATCCGACATAAAGCTTCTCAAGCATCAACAAGCCATCGACACTAACCTTACGCTAAAGCCCCTCACCTGCTCGTCGCTCTAGATAGCTACATTCTCGTTCCTTATCCCTCTAACCCTAAGCTTCACTTGTTATATCCATAGCTTAGACGAAGGAGTTCACATTTGAACCCAATCCTTATCAGATAAAGGACTCCTTCATCGTTGAGAAGGAAGTTTGTCAAACACTTTAAGCTTGATAGTTCTTGTTAAACCGAGAGACTTGGATCGCATAGAACCAACCGAAGCTCGCCTTAGCCCAGCATGTCAGCCGACCGAGACCAATCTCAGGATAATAAATAGCTTCTCCCCGATCATTCGTGACAGACAGCTGACGTAGGATTTGAGCGATATCCTAACCACTTTAAAATCTCTCGTTTCTTTATCGCTTAATCAAAGCCGTGACATTTATTTTACTATTCATATCGAACATCATATTTAAATCAATCAACTGCCTCAAAGATACCCAACTTTTAAATCTACCAATCGAGCATTAAAACGCTTTTCACAAAAATTGATTTGGGCCAACACACACCCGCACACCGAACTCCTCACCGAACGATACCGACTCCGACCTAGCCGCTGAAGCGCATCTCACCGAGCCGCATTTTACCTTTTTACCATTCGTATAGCTTGTCCTGGGTCCACTAACTGCTTTGCATGCATACCATCCTGAATAGACTCGTTTGAGTTCGAAATTGAGAAATCGAATCAAAGGATCACTCCCCCTCTACACTGACCGCACACTCTGACCAACAA
>CM054822.1:11033849-11058849 GCA_028984105.1 Lavandula angustifolia
CAAGGATCATAAGCTGCCAAATTATTATTTTCATTTCGAATTTACTTGGCATTCACCATCTCAGAGAGGTTTCTATTTCTATGTTCTTGATCAAGTTTTGAAGAAAGCAAGCGTATACATAACTAGAAACTAAAAAGAAAAAAAAAAATACATAAATAAAAACGATTGATTTTTAGTTGGACAAACTTGATTGATGTTATAAATGAATCAAAATTGAATACCTCAAAACTAATGAATACAGATAAAAGTAACTAGCGGCCAACCTGAAGGATTATAATTGATTTTAGCTTCTTCCAATAGTTAACAGTAACAAAAGAGATTAATTTCTGACTCAAAATGGATAATGTTGTACTCGTCCATTCCATCGATCTTGTCTCATTTATTTTGGCTACGGTACCTAAGCATTGCTAAGAGCTTAAAAGTGTGTGCGAAATGAGTGAATTTCCACAAAAGAAGAGTTGTTAGGCTAATGTATGTAGTTAGTTATTATTTTTGGAATGATATAAGATGAAAGAGAAAATTCGTAAAAAAAAGCGAGACGTGGTGAATGAGATGGAGATTAGCCATGATATGTGACGTGTTATACTGAATTAGTCCATGTGTGGTTGAGTGGAACAACATATTTTTATATATTAGTTTAATTGAAAAGAAGTGAACACATGTGGATGCTTTAAGTATGCTCAGCAAGTGAGAATTTCCTTTTTTGTTCTTCTATTTTAAAGGCTTGTTTGTAACTCTGGATAAATGTTCGGGTGTGTAGGGGAGGGGGGTTGAATACATACACGAAAACTTTCTCAACTTAAAACGCGAATGTACCCCTTTCGTGAAGATGTCGACCGAACAGTTCCAGCAGACTAGATAAGCCGTTCACGAATCGCGTGGTAGAGTGACCGACTTTAATCAGCCTACTAGCCAGACTTAGGTCGAATTCACCCACGTTTAGTAGAAGTTCGTAGAGTGCGGAAATGTGTAGACCCAAATTCAATTGAAAGTTAGAAAACGCTTTTAGGAAATCTGTTTCATGATATTAACGTAAATCTTTTAAGCTTAGCTGAAAACACGCTTGAATGATTTCAAAGATATTTTCAACATTATGAAGCAGTAATCAATGCAACAATAAGAAGAAAACACACGTAACACAAGCGATTTTAAAGTGGTTCGGATCCAAAAATTCTACGTCCACTGTTCCAAAAAGATCGAGGCTATTTTATTATACTCGAAAGTTAGTCTCGATCGGTTTGTGCACTGGACAAACACTGTCTTGAGATTTATACCGAGCAAGTCTCGCACTTTACAAGGTATCAAATTCGAAGTGTTTGACAAACTCTCCAACTATGAAGGAGTTCTTTACATGAAAGAACAGTTCAGGGATGAACTCCTTCGATCTAAGCTATAGATATGGTCTGGCAGCGAGCTTATGTTAGAGGGAAGGGAACGAGAAAGTGGCTTCTAAAGCGACGAACGGTTAAGTATAAACTCCGGGGTTCGTATTCGTCGCTTGGATACTAGAGGCTTATACCGATTCACTCGGTTCCCTTTGAGCAAGTATGTCGCCTTTGCTTGGAATAACTCTTTGAAGATCTTCAGGAAAGCTTTAAGTCGATTCCGAGTTGCTCGTAAATGCTCGTGTGTTCTTTTTTTAGGTGAGCTTCGATTTGAAATCTTCCCTCTATTTATAAATGAGAGGCATGGAAAGATCCGCTTGGAGACGATGATCCATGTGTCTCTCTCTTTTTGGATAACTAACGGCTCTTTCAGGGTATGGTGACAGAGTCCTTTCCCTCCATTTCCGAAAAGTTTTGACATGCAAGCTTTAATCGTAAAGTAGACAAATGACCGCTTATCATTGGGGTCGAGACCAAGAAAGTAGGTGAGACAAACGGACTTCAAGCATGCATCTAAAGCCGACTTCCCTATACCTCGTATGACTCGCCGATTTCGACTTATAAGATTACTAACAATGAGAGACTATCCGGCCGTTGTTGGAGTCCGATCTATGTTCCGCAGCATACTCCGCCGAGTTCACTTCACGAAGATCGACTCAGTTCAGCTGAACTACTCCCGCCGAGTTCGCCTCCACCGACCTTTTCGCATGTCGCTCCCGTTGAGTCCAAAGACTACCGAGTATGAGTACCACTCAGCATGCCGCTCCCGCCGAGTCCAACACTACCCAGCCTCTTCTTCTCATGGCAGTACCGAGGCCGATAGTCTACCGACGAACTAATATACGTGAACCGAATGCCCGAACCATGTAGGAATGATGTCTATTGAGTCCGAAACTCTCGAGACGACAGTAACAAATACAATCGAACGGTTCATCAATCAAAGTAGGTTTTGGGATCATTCAAATCTACCGAGCACTAGGCTCCCGAATCATCTCCCAACAATTTTCCCCTATTTGATGATGCCAAAACCTATCACTATAAACCGTCGAAAACAAACTCCTTAATAATATTACAAGTAGAATCAGGTGGAGTTGTTCTTCATGTTCTATGCTACCGAGGGAATACAGGGGAAGAAATATTAGAACTTATACGTAAATCTAACAACAATTTCCCCATAAACCTCTCAATCAATCAAGAAAGAATCTATCAATCTAAGTAAAAACAGCATGCATACATACATACTCAGTGAGTGTGTGAGTCAGTAATCACTTAGGTGATTCTGAGTGTTAAGCATAAATAAACAAGGCCATGAAGACAATAAGTTATTGTCGGGCCGAACAATAATGATATTTTATAGATATGAGAATATTCAGTACAGTACATCATCTGCTATTCTACAAAATAGAAGAAGATACAAAGAAGCTAACAATCTATCTTCTGAACTGCTGGATCCGTGCTTTGAAATCTCTGGACTTCTCCTTAGGCAACGGCAATCCATACATTCTGAAAGTGTCTCTCCTCAGCTTCTGTATCTTCAGCATATCAGCAGGATCTGACTCGTCAAGATCAAAGGCTATGACTGCACTGCTGACCTCTCCTTCTATAACTCCAACATGCAGTGATCCATCGAGCTTCTGTGGAGGGGGCAGAGGTCTAGGGACTGGAACTCTGACATCAATCTTCTCAGCTAGGGCTTTCTGGACTCTGGCATATATTTCGTGGTCGCCACCGTAAGCCACTCAAGAAAGGCCAGTAGCTTTGTGCATGTCCGACTAATACCTCCGGATGTAATACCTCTTGATAAATTCGGCTTTGAGCGTTTCCCACCTCTCGAGTCCGCTCCCACGGCATCCATGTGTCAATTCTCGGCCATCTCGCAAGGATCTTGAGATCGTAGAGCTTCCCGCTCCTTCGTATTTATACGAAATTTCAGCCTTTTTTAGAGAACTCTCTCTCTGCCTCTTTCTTAGTCCCGAGCCTTAGAGCTTCTAGATCCGCAAGTCCGAGCCTTTCTTTGGCTTCTCACCGATCCAGTATGGCTTCGCACTCCTGTCTAGATATCTATCCATCAAGTCCCATATTTCTTTCATCTCTTGTTCTCGGGGCTTTAGAAGGGACATACGACGAACATGCTCTTCTTCTTCATCTCGACTCAAGGCAGGGGTTTGAGATTTGGACTTGGTTCCACCCCGCCGACCCGCTGCCGCTAACGCTGCGCCGCGCTCGCCGTTCCTTCTCATTTTCTTTATCGGCCTCATCGCCGATTTTCGCCCTTCCTAGGGGTGGCCTCATTCCGTGCTTCTTTCCCCCTTGGACTTTAGTTTTGCCCTTAGCAGGAGCTTTCTTGGGCTTATTAGCGCCTCTCTCTCGCCTCGCCTATCTCCCCGGCGAGCTTCTCATCGCCTTCGATCCGAGCACTCTCCTCGGGGTTATAAACCTCTTAGCTCCTTTCTTCAGCTGGGATTGGGAGTTTCGTAACTTTCTTCCCCTTACCTCGCCACCGGAGGAGGCGAGGAGTTTCCTCCTCATTGGAATCCTCCTCAAGAAAATCAGCAACCTCCTTAATGAGTTCAAGAAGCGGTTTGGGTTGCCGAGTCTTTAGGTCCCGAGCTGCTGGGGCCTGTCTCGCAGGCTCTACATCTCCCGCCGCCGAGACACCCCCGGGTCTCGACTCGTGCCTTGGGGTTCGGTGGGAGCAGATGGCGTCCGTGCGCTCCCGACCGATTCGGTACCCTTTGGAGCCTTTGGGATACCGTCCCTTTCCCCCTTTTTGGCATTATCAACTGAGCCAAGGGTATGGACCTGCACCTTCTTATTCAGACCTTTGTATGCAGAGGCTAGCTTATCTAAGGCTGTCTGCAGTTTTTTGAGGCGTTTGTGGAGTTCATTCCTCTCTTCAGTAAGTTCATCTCCATATTTCTTATGGGAAGACTCCACGATCAGCCCCGAATTGCTTGCAACTTATGATCCATCTTCTCTTCTAGAGCCTTCTGAATATTCTGAAGTCTGAGTTCTGAGGCTTAACTCATGGAAGAGATGGATTCAACATGGGCTGACTGGGCTGCTTTATAATCTTCAAGAAGTTTCTTCTGAGCAGCTTCCATCAGTTTCTGTTGCTTCTCAAACTCGGCTCGCTGAGCGGATAATGCATCTGTCAAGCATAGTAGAGAAATCCGAGCCGGAGTGTTCTCAATCGAGGTTTGGAGCTCCCTCATCTCCTCACTCGAGCCCGAGCCGATCGTTTCCACGTCTTGTGGATAGCCCCCGGCCGTAAGCCTGCTATGAGCGCCTTGACTTCGAGCGCCTTGGCGCAGCCTTTAAGCGGCCAGTCCTAGGGGCCGGACGCCACCTCAAATGCACCCCGCCAGGGCCGTACTCAGGTCCGCGGCCCGAGAGGTACCAACCGCCGACCGACTCGGGAGGGAGGATGCTAAGTGGGATTTCAACGTAGTTGGTGGGGCATCCTCGTCCGGCTTGAGATCCCTCAACAAAGCTTCTCGTGGCCTCGAATCACGGGCGGGTCCTCGATCATCGATCGGACCCATCTCGAGGCGCGGCCGTCGTAGATGGAATTCTATCATCCAAGGCAGGCCGCATCGCCGCCCTCAAATCCTCTAAGGAGCAAAGGGTGTCCGATGTCCACGTGCTTGCATCTAGTATGGAGTACGGGGTTCGAGTGATTGCGGCCTGACCCGAACTATCGCAGAAGATCGACACTTCATTCCGAATGACGCCATAGTCGCGCACCGTTGTCTCAACCAAAGGATTTGGGCGTAGCAACTTCCGGCAAGCCCATGTATTCGCCCCGCAGTTGACGTAGCTACCGAATGTCGTTTCTTTGAAAACCATGAGATCATCTTACCGCCAAGGAACCGACAAGTTCCGTAAGTTGACTTTCTGGCCAATCTTACATCCCGCATAGTCGGCATCGGGATAACCCGCTTAGTTCAATATTATCATCCGCTGGATACCATAAACCCATGTCGTGTTCCTCCCGAGATAGCGGAGAATCTTCTTTGAAGAGTCCATATGGCTCGCTTAGATTCGCCGAAATCGAGCGCAGACACCTACAACATAAGTTATGTCAGTCGAGTAGCGTTAGATATAATAATGAACCAATAATAGCACGAAATTCAGTATGGTCTCATCGATACTCCTCTTTATCAAGATCGATTTTCATATTCGTGTTCATCGGGATCTTGATTAGTTTGCCGGATGTGCAACCGAATTTCTTGATGAGGTCTCGAGTGTATTTGCCTTGATTGATGAATGTTCTCTTCTCGATTGTTTGACTTGAAAACCGAGGAACTAATTCATCTCTTCTATCATCGACATCTCGAACTTATCCTTCATCATTTTCTCAAACCGACACATGATGACGTTCTTTGATCAAAATATTATGTCATCTACGTAGATCTTCACAAGTAAGATGTCGTCGTCCGCCGAATGCCGAATAATGTGCGGTCTATCAGGCCCTTCCCGAAAACCTTTCCGAAGAAGAAACTCGACAGGTATTGTACCAAGCCCCGGGTGCTTGTTTTAACCCATACGGAGCCTTTCCGAGTCTATAAACCCGATAGAAATTAATCTCACAAGTTAGTCATGATAGAAATACCACGTGGATTGATTTGGGGCCGGTCACCTTCTACTAATGGGATCCTTCATCGCTCCACGCGGATTTATTTGGGCCGGTCACACCAATGACGATCGAGAGGAAAGAAATATTCTCTTGTAGTCATTGATGACTATTAAAGATATACATGGTTGATTTTCATCACCAACAAATCGATGTCAAATCAACTACCTAAACTCCTTAAACGGCTAAGCGTCGAGAAGGATATCAAGACTCAAAGAATACGCTTAGACCGTGGAACGCAGTTTCGAACTCAATGATGAAGGACTACTCGCGAAGCCGAATGAATTCAACATGATACCTCGGCAGGCACGTACACCTCGCAGAATGGTCTTGTCCGAAAGGAAGAACAAAGACACTCAAAGAAGCAACAAGAACAATACCGGGAGACTCAGTCTACCATTGAAGTTCTGGCGTAAGCTATTGACATCGCTCGTTATACTTAGAGCTCGGTGATGTACATGAAGACACCATATGAATTATGGAAAGGGAGAACTCCATCTATTTCACATTTCCATATTTTTGGTTGTTCGTGCTTTATCCACAATAACGGAAAAGGACCAGCTTAAAGGTCTTTGATAGCAAGTTAGACCAAGGAGTGTTCTTAAGATACTCTAGTGGTCAAAGCAAAGCTTTCGTGGTCTTCAACTACCGGACCCTTTGCGTGGAAGAAAGCCCTTATGTTGTATTTAACGAATTTAATTATGAGAACAAGAAGTTAAACTCTCAAAGAAGATGTCAAGAGGTCATAAGCAAGCTACGGGATCTAAGCCTAAAAGATAACATCGAAAAATCCAAGCATTGTTGGGACGACGATTTAGACGATGAAATTCGTAATCAACCAACACGCAATGTAGGCCGAACGCATTGATTCTACCGAACAAAATCAATCACAGTAATTCAGGTCAATGAGGACACCCCAAGGGTAACCGAGACCTCTATTGAGAATAACAACTCGGGGGGAACTACCAATGTTCCTGGCCGAATGCCCTCGAACCTCGGTGACTCGGTAGATCCTACTCTTGTTACCGAATTGCTTCGACCACATAATAGTACTACCGAAATTCCTCATAATCCTACTATTTGTGTAGAATCAATTTCGTATGAAATAACAAGACGTCGTCGCTCATGGTTAGACGCACATAGTTCAGATTTTAAAACCCGGAGATTCTTCAAAGAAGTGTCAAGACAAGGTCCAGATTCTCATCAAGTAGAAAGCGCTCTATACTCCCGCTTCTTGTCTCATCAAGAATCTCAATCGATTGAGGACGAGCTGAATGATGCCGACCGGATTATTGCCTACGCAAGAGGAGCTCAACCAGCTTTACTGTAAACAAAGTACGGGAGCTTGCGGCTGCACCTATACATCGAAGACGTGATAGAAACGTAGTGGGTTTTCAAAAACAAGCGAGATGAAAACAACGCCATAGTCGGAACAAAGCTCAACTAGTTGCCAAAGGATTCGTCAAGTAGAAGGAATAGATTTCGACGAAATGTTCGTTCCAGTGCAAGATTCGAAGCAATTCGCCTATTCCTACTTCGGGAAGTTTTCGAAGGGAAAGGTAGATCGCACCCTATTCAAGCATTAAGTCGAAGAAATGACATTCTACCGGTACGCATTTATGTGGACGACATTATCTTTGGATCTAAGAATGTGACCATGGGTCAAAAATTCAAAAAGGTGATGAAAGATAAATTTGAGATGTCGATGATGGGAGAAATGAATTATTTCCCTGGACTTCAAGTGAAGCAATCTAAGAAAGGAATATTCATCAATCAAGCAAAATATACTAGAGATCTCATCAAGACATTCGGCCGCGAATCTAGCAAATCGGTGAAGATACCAATGAATACCAATCTCAAGATTGATTTTGATAAAGAGGCAAGATCTATTAACTCAACCGATTATCATGCTATTATTGGTTCCTTATTATACCTAACAACTAGCGCACTCGATATAACTTATGTTGTAGGTGTATGCACGAGATTTCGTGCGAATCCCAAGCGAAGTCATGTAGACTCAACAAAGAAGATTCTTCGTTACCCCAAAGGAACACATGATGTTGGGTTATGGTATCATGCTCATGATAATCTTGAACTAACCGGTTATTCCGATGCCGATTATGCAGATGTCGAATCGACAGAAAGTCAACCTCGGGAACATGTTAGTTCCTTGGCAGTAAGCTCATATCGTGGTTCTCAAAGAAACATCACTCAGTAGCTACGTCCACTACTAAGTTGAATATATGGTTGCCAGAAGCTGTTGCACCCAGATACTGTGGCTTCGACAACAACTGAGAGATTACGACCTACATCAAGATGAAGTATCGATCTATCGCGACAATACCAAGTGCAATTGCAATTACACAAAATCCAAGCTTCTACATACACGATGCAAGCACGTGGACATACGACATCACTTCATCGTAGACCCATGTCGAGAAGAAAGATATTAGGATGGGAGAAAATCCATATTAATAAGCAAAAGGGCCGACATACCGACCAAAACCTCTAACCGAGACCGCATTCAACGAACTCTTAGTAGAACTAGGTCTACTGGATCATACTGACTCAATTTAGTATGACAATCCAGGGGTACTGAGTAAGGGGGGAACTTACTCTTAGTACTGCTGAAATACTCAGCTTCTTCCCGGGTAGACGCTTGACTACTATGTTCACCGGTGCGATTATTACTCGAGATTTGGTGTTCAAGCATGTCATCGCATTTATTTCCCCCATTAATGTTCATCGTATGTCATTAAGCATATCATTTTCATTAAACGCACGCCATTCCATAATACCGAACGCATGTCATTTTCACCTTACTTTTTAGATGATAGAGATAACTAGGTTGAGATTATAGGCGACAAAGTAATCATAATCTCTTATAACATTTAATCTCGAGCCATCCACATTTCAAAATTAGTTTAATTTCAACCGCATGCTTAATAAACCGTTCATATTCGGATGACATATATATCTCGAGTGTCTCTCTCATCTAATTACATTTCTCGCCATTTTCGAATGATCTAGTGCTCCGCATATATCTTGCTTAAGAAATCCATCATCTTCTAAGCACTAATCATTCGGTAAATCGCATAAACCGTAATCACCGACTTACTCTATTTTCGAGTGCTAACGTTCATTTTGCGTATCTCGCTTTTCCATCTACTATGGCGATGTCCCCAAGCAAAGAAGTTCCGATTCCATCAGATATGTAGGAGATCATTGACAACAAAAGAGTCCGGGTTCGAACCAAGATTCGCTCGTATCCCCGCGGTGTGGAGTGCATGGACCTCATCTTTGATGCCCTCGAGTTCTCGGCCTTCGACTTTATTATCTAGGGCTCCGTCCCACTATCTCCCAAGGCAGTGTCATCGAAGTTCTTCTTGAATCTCCGTCAAGACGACGATCTCAAGGACATAACTTGTGTCAATTACCGCAAGAAACGGGTAACAACCGACGGGCAAAGAAAAGATTGCGGCCTCGACGCTGCCGAGTGTCTTCTTCAATGTTTTGACCTTCACGATGAAGGGATCTCTCCTATATGCTATAAGGAGTCATCCATCAATCAATACCTCGCCGGTTCAAAGGACGTTAAAGATATTGTATTCAAAGCGGCTTTTCCGAAGAATCAACCGCTCTCCGAATACAAAGGCCTTGTAAACATCATGAATCACATACCGACCAGCTCAACGGGATCCTTCGATCAACTCTCGTGGATCGTGACTCGATAATGATGGCCATCATGGATGGTGTTATGGTCAACTGAAATGAATTCTTCCAAACAGAGTTCAAGGCACAACTCCAGAAGTTTATTGCCAATGAAGACCTCACCACCATGCAAATGATTCCCAAAGGCAAGCTGTTATATAGTAGCAAGGTGTATATTCCGATTGAAGACTATCGCCGTGGACGAATGGTCTTCAATGACGAACAAGTGTTCGATAAAACGAACATTAAATTCTCTCGATGCTTTAGTTGTTGAGAAGTCCTTTGGGCAAGGACAACACAACAAGCGTCCTCTTACGATCACTTAGGATCCCCGCCCTACTCAGCAGAAGAAGAGGAAGATACTGAAGAAAGTTGAACCTTCAGTAGTGATCCCCGAGACCGTCTCCATTTAAGATTCAGAGTCCGGACAGGAGGACGTGACTCTGAAAGACAAGGTTAAGAGGATTCACTCAAAGGAGACCCAGTCTGACCTTCATGCTGACTTACCTCAGACTGAGGTCTCCACATCCATCCCTACTTCAGTTCTGATAGCTCAGAGCCGAGCTGTTGAAGAGATAGCGGATGAGATTCCTGAGATCCTTGATCATGCAGATCTCGTGGACATCGCAGTCAGGGCGAGGGTTCAGATCTGAAGGAAAAAAGGGAAGGAAAGAAGAGTACTGAGAAGCTGACTCCCACCAAAAGTCCAAAATCTAAGGGGGAAGCTACACCGAAGTCATCCCGCACTGCACTCGCCTCGTAAGGGTGAGGCCTGTGGTGTTTCGGCCGGCGAGCACACCGAAACCGGCCCAAGTGGCTCAGACCCAGAAGACTACTCAGGCAACCCGTACTCCCAAAGACATTATTAAGGAGGTTGGCCGAGTACGCTGAACAAAGTGGGAGGACATCATATTTAAAATCAATCAACCGTCTCAAAGATACTTGAACTTTTAAATCTACCGAACCGAGACTTAAAACGTTTTCTCACAAAAAACGATTTGGGCATACATTATTCCGACACGAACTCTTACGTAGATACGATTGACCTGAGCCGCTAGCGTGATCTCGCCCGAGTCGGGATTTTAGCCTTTAACTCGATTCGTAACGGTTATGCCGTGGCCGAATCGTTTGCCGACACCATCTCGAATAGGATCAGCTCGAAGTTCGAAGTTGAGAAATCGAATCGGTGTATTCACCCCCCCCTCTACACTGACCGTACACTCGGGACCACCTGGGAATCTTCTTCCCTGGCCACCATTCCTCCTCCTTGAGCTTGGTCCTCGAAGTTACGACACTATCGATCATGGGAACGATAGGTCCATCTTCAAGCACTTCACCATATCGTCATGGAGGGATGTCGATGTGCTTCCATTCTCGACTCGCCATACTCCATAATTCTCCACCGAGAACATGGGTACCATCCTTATACCCGACATATCAGCCATGAAGAATATAGATATGAATGTAGAGTGATATGCGAAGGAAAACGTTTTCCCTGGATCCGTTCAAATGGACCGGCCTCAAAGATAACAAGAGTCAAAGAACTCCCCGCTCCCGATACCAATTGTTGGTCCCGAGTGTACGGTCGGAGTGTAGAGGGGGGTGAATACACCCGATTCGATTCCAACTTCGAACTCGAACGAATCCTATTTAGGATGGTGTCCGATCAGAATGCTTGAGCGTGACTGCATAACCGTTTCCGAATCGAGTTAAAGGCCAAGAGTACGACTCCACCGAGATCCGCTAACCGACTAGGTCGAACCCGCATCTACGTAGGAGTTCAGCAGGCTGAATAGTGTAGGCCCAAATCGCTTTTGTGAGAAAATGTTTTAAGTCTCGGCCAAGAGATTTAAAAGTTCAGGATAGCCGAGACAAGCTTGATTGATTTTAAATATGATGTTCGCATGAATAGTAAAATCAATGCAAAGAGCTTAAGAAAGCAAGAAGAGACACAGGATTTTTAAAGTGGTTCTGATATCGCTCAAATCCTACGTCCACTGGCCCCGAATGATCGGGAGGCTATTTATTATCCCGGAGTTAGTCTCGGCCGCCCTTGCACACCGGGCAAAGCCGCGTCTTGGTTTTTATATCGATCCAAGTCTCGGTTACAACACTATCAAACTTAAAGTGTTTCGACAAACTTCTCCAACAAAGTGAAGGAGTCCTTATACAATAAGGATCGGGTTCAAATGTGAACTCCTTCGTCTAAGCTATAGATAAGAACGGTTGAGCTTAGGGTTGGAGGGATAGGGAATATGAGAGAGTAGCTTCTAGATCGACGAAGCACCGAAGGTAAGCTATAAGTTCGTGTAACGTCGATTGGATACTAGAGGCTTTATATGTTGGTTTAGCTTGATTCCCTATGAGCTAGAATGTAGTCTTTCGTCGGAGATTGTTCTTCGAGTTCTTGCTAAGACTTTGTTCTTTGGAATTTGCTCTTTTTCGCGCTCTCTCTAGTTCTTCGTTTTTTTGAGTGAGTGCTTCAAATCTTGAATGATCCCTCTATTTATAGAGCGAGAGATTGAAAATAGATCCGTTGGAGACGATCTTCTTCTCTCTCTCTCTTTTGGTAGCAAACGACTCTTTTGGGTGTAGGTAACAATGTACTTTCCCACCTTTTTAGGTAAAAGGTTGACTGCAGCCTTTAGCGGTGAGAAGACACGTGTATGCTTGTCATTCGTTGAGGTGGATGGAGTGGTTGAGACAAAGACAAACTTCGAGACGGACCGAAGCCGACTTCTCTCTTCCTCGTACATGACAATGCCGATTGTCTTTCAAAAGATTCTCGACAGCCCCGAAGACTATCCGCCGTTGCGGAGTCCGACCTTGTATTCGCAGATAGGCCGCCGAGATAAGTCTACCGATGATCGCCTCCGAGTCCAGCCGAACTACTCCCCGCCGGAGTTCAGGCTCAACCGACTCTCTCGCATATCGCTCCCGCCGAGTCCAAGATCACTGAGTCTTCTGCACTGGTGCTGAGGCAAATAAGCTACTGAGTGCCTTGACCAGAGCAGAGTGTCTACTGAGTCTGAAACCTCAGAGACAAAATAGATACAAGGGAGTGGTTCATCATTCAGATAGGGTTTTGGGATCTTCAAATCTTCAGACAAGTACAGAGCACAAGGCTACTGAGCTTAAGATCAGTGTCTAAGACCGAATCATTTCCCACTGAGTGAAACAGTGCTGAGGATGGAATCATCACCCAACAAGATCCATCTCAGATTCCTAGAGTGGGATCTCTTATCTGAGACGATCAACCTCAGGACAGTCCCTGAACTGATCAAAGAAGAGCAGATATTGAGAGAGGAGATAGGTTATGGCGAGCCTGCTGACATAGCTTTGATGGACGATCTTCGAGCTGCAATGCTTATGCTCCTGAGTCAAAAGCGGCAACCTGAACAGTCTACTCAGCCCCCTACTCAGTCTGACTCTCACCACGACTCTCCACCCAAGGATGCAGCCAGGGAGACTCTGTTGAGGGAAAATCTCCTAGGGATGACTCGCCACCTCCACGTCCATCTTCAGGCGCAATCATTCCCACACCGTCTAAATCTCACCGAAGAAGCAGTCTCGATATCAAGCTGCTGAGATTAAAGACACCAGTAGGGCGTCCATCAATAAGTGCATTAAGCGTCAAGCTCATAAGAATCGTTTCCTAGCCACAAACGTGAATACCAAATGGTGCCAATTCAAGGAGGCTCGACCTATACGCTTGGAAACTTGTCTGCGAAGTTTAGAGGATCGAAGCACTCCTTCATATCTTAATGTCAAGAGATCCTCAGCAAAGCACTTCAAGTGCAAATTACCGATATGAACACTCAATTTCGAACTTACTTGCAGCCTCAGGCCAAACATTCTCTAAATATATGGCTACTACAATTAGATCGAGTCCTCAAGGCGCTTGATGAGCATAACAAGCTCGCTATTGAAAGTGTAACCAAAGCACTAGTGGAAAAACACAACGCCCGCAAGCCGATTGAGAATGATGCTATCGACTCGGTTGATGCATACCTTCGACGGACCGATGCTTCTAAATCAAGTACTCCAAGTCGTGAATGTCGAACATAAGCGATGGATTACATACACCGACGCAAACAGGAGATGTTGCAAAAAAAACTTGAATCCATCGAAGCATGTCCGTAGAAGACCTTACGAGGAAGGTCACCGCCTCTCCATGATAATTGATGATGCCAAAAGGGGGAAGGAAGTAGAAGTGAACGACTACCGACCCTCTTAAAGGATGAAGAGGTAGGACCGAGTAAGGGAGCCGAAAGCAAGGGGGAAGGAGCTACTAGAAGGCTCAAAGCCTAGGAGAGCCAACCGACGACGCTATCACTAAGGTGGCCAAGTACTTAGAAGGACCGACTAAAGACGAGCCACCGTGTCGGCAGCCAAAGGAAAAGTCCTTGCTCCCCCAAGTCCTCCGAAAGCCAAAAAGCCGAAGTTCGTAATGCCGACGAGCGGATTGCATATGATGAAAGACCGACGTGAGAAATTTAAGAGCAAGAAGAGAAGAAGAAGACCAAGGCCAAGAAAGGCATAAAAATCCGATCTTCGGTTCCTACTGTAACAAGATCCGTATTGCCTAGGCAATCCAGTCACCGCTCAAACTCCTAAGTCCAAAGATTTTGAGAAGCCCGAGCATCTAAGTCCAAATCGGTCGGACCGAGCGGTTCTAAGTGTAACAGTAATGTCGGTAGCCTCGGCCATAACTTCAATAGTAGACCCGAGTCCTGCGAGTAATGTTCTTGCCGCTTCTTTGAGTGTTCTCGCTTTTCCTTTCCGCAAGACCATTCTACTGAGGCGTATGTGCTACTAAGGTCTTATGTCGAATTCCTTTAGCTTCGCAAAGATTCCTTCATCATCGAGTTCGAAACTCGCTCCACGGTCTCGAGCATATTCTTTGAATCTTGATATCCTTCTCGACGCTTAGCCGTCTCAACAAATTCGGTAGTTCAGATTTGACGTCAAATTTATTGGTGATGAAAATCACCCATGTATATCTTGAATATTCATCAATGACTACAAGAGCATATTTCTTTCCTCTGATCTTCACTGGTGTGACTGGCCCAAATAAATCCATGTTGAGCAGCTGAAGGATCCCATCAATAGAAGGTGATGGAATAGGCGGATTGTTAGATTTTGTTTGCTTCCCTTCATGCATGCCTCACAATTCTTGTGTCTTTTGAAAACTTCGTTGGGAAGTCCTCTGACTTTAGCATCCCTTGCTAGCTTGTTCATTGTCTTGAAGTTCAGATGGCTTAATCTTCTGTGCCACAACCATGTTGTTTTGTCATCTGACTTCGTGTGTGCCAGCAAGCATACTTCAGGTTATGTGGTATTCCACTCTGCATAGTAGATATTTCATCTCCGCGGTCCTGATAACAATGTTTTTCTTGTAGATTTGTCAAGAACATCACAAAAACCTGCATCAAAAGTCACTCTATTGGAGTTATCACATAATAGACTGACTGAAAGGAGATTATGTTGAAGTCCTTCAACATATGATACTCTGGGAACTGTTGTAGTTCCACTGTTCCGTATCCCCTTGTGTATCCTTTAGAATTGTCACCAAATTCAATTCTGACTCCTTCTTGCTGAACATAGTGGATCAGCAGACTCTTTTGATGCGTCATATATCTTGAGCATCCGTTGTACACGATCCAAGGGTCCTTTAGCACCTGCAAAACAAAAATATATTCAGGTACCCTTTGGGTTTAGTTTTGGGTCCTTAGATGTTAGCGGACTTTTGAATCCAAACTTGTCCGACAACCCCGATGGTTTCGCATCGCTTTCTTGCCCTTCTTGTGAGCCGATCTATTTCCTAAACTCCTGAGATGCCGACTTTTTGTTCTTCTCGAGGTTCAACTTTCTTCTTCTTCTTGAACCATCGGACTTTCGACTCTTGGCTCATAATAATAGGATCCATATTCACCGGATGAGTCCATTGCGGTCGGCCATATAGTTCGGCCCACCCGACCTTACTGGTTCCCCCCCGAGTTGGATCTCGGGTGTTTTGGGGTTTCAACCATGGGCATCTTCTTGTTGGCCGGGCCGAGGTGCGATCATTTTCTGCTTGTTCTTTGCCCGAGGGGTGATAGGTTCAAAGCAGCCTTGAATTTTCCCTCCGACAAACCGATCAGCCCAGCCTTTTCCGAGCCTTTGGAATTTGAGATATAAGCTTTATATGTGTATCCAAGTCCTTCCTCGACGGAGACTCGGCCCACCGAGCTCTAAGCATTCCTTCTAGCTTCTCCTTAGCTCCTGGATACCGCTCTATCATCGAGACTTTACCATACTTCATCATTCTTCCGGAGCGACTCATAATCCTTCACGTACTTCGTGAGTTTCGACCGAGCCTAGCTATCTCGCATACATTCTCGTGAGTTGTCCTTGGTCAAGACCGAGATCTCGTGTTTCTTGATGTTGAGATTTAGTCATCGTGAGTTAATCTCTTCCTTCGTCTCAAAGACAAGTCCTTCGGACTCGCAGAGTCCTCGACTTCTCATCGAAAGTCTCCGATTCTCGCCTTTCAAAAGTTCCAACCCCCGAATTGTCTTACCGACTGTTAGCTCATCCGGATCTCCTCGCTCTCAAGCAGATCCTCATACGCAAGAACCACATCTAGCGGTTCACCCGCAATGGAGCTCGTGGTCATGTGTGTATGGTGAAGAGGAGCTATATTAGGATCGGAACTTACCTTAGCCTCTTCTCCGGCCATAAGACACAGCTCGTAGTCCTCTCGCTTCAATCGTGATGAACGCAACGTCATCATCGATGATTCCATGAAAAGTTCTCAAGGTCGCTGAGCGATCGGATAACTCTCCTGTAATGTTGCTCTAGCCTTTTTCTCGACAAATTTGTCGCGCCCGGCTTGCCTTTTAAGCTCTTTCGAGAGTTGAGAGTTCTGGACATTCGTACCGGAAATGTCTTGCTTCTTGCGCTTATAGTATACCGAGCTCCGGCCTTCCCGTTTAGGTTTCTCGTTATGTCCGGGCGGGGCAAGCTTCAGGATTCCCGCATTCGTGAAGAGATTTAAAGTCATTTTTCAATTGAACATTCTCTCTCTCTTACCTTGATACCCTTTGGAAGCCTTTTTCATCTTCATTCTTTGGAATTTGTCCTTCTCCTTCCGGTATTTCACCGCAAGGAGAGCGTACTTCTCGCCCACATTGTCAAGAAATGGTATTCTCGCCGAGCTTCCGATGACCCGACTTGTGGTCGAGGGAGTTGATCCTCCGTGTGCTAACCGATGCCTTGTAAGCATGATCCATCGGGCACTTCGGCCTTCAAAGACGGGGTGTGTGGGAGATTAAGCTCAAACTCCTCTCGCCTTAAGTTCTCAAAATATGTAATCGGGAGTAACATAGTTTAAGTTAGTTCTTCATAAACATGTAGCAAAAGAGTACCACTGGGGCCTCGCTAAGAGCCCTTAATATCTTTGTGTTGGTCTCCTTGTTGCCGAATGTTCTCCCCCAACCCATTGATGATATTGATTTGATTCATAAATCGAGGCTCGAAATCATCAATAGACTCCCCGGAAGCATGGTAAATGCTTCGAGTTTCTGCAGCTCTAACTCCAATTTGTTCTCTTTTATTTGTGGAGTTCCTTGGCTTAGTACATCGAGAGCATCCCATAGCTCCTTTGCTATCTTGCATTCATGTACCCTTCCTAGATACGAGTCACTAAGAGTTGTCGGGATCGTATTTCGTGCGACTCGGCCAAGGTTGTGCGGCCTTTCTCTCTTCGGTGTGAAGAGGCTCTTGTTTTTTGGAATAGTTGTGCTCTGTTCTGCACCCGCCCGCTCTCTAATGCAATCTCGACGCTATCGATCATAGGAACAATAGGTCCTTTCTCCGTAACATCGCCCATGCGGTCATGCAGCGATGTTAAATGAGCCTCCATCCTCACCCGCCATACCGCATAGTTTTTGGCGTAAAAAACATGGGTACCTGTCCTAATACCCGAAAGATCGACATTTTGATAGATATGATATATGATGCTATGAAGAGATTCAAGTGCGTAGAAAAATAATTTTCGTGGATCTATTCGAAGTTGGACCAATATTCGTATAACGATGATCAAGAAGAACACCACTCGATACCAATTGTTGGTCCGCAGACGAGCTTCGAGTGAGGAAGGGCGGGGGGGGGTGAATACACCGAAAGCAAATTCAAACTTAGAACGCGAAAGTCGCCTTTAGCCGAAGATTGCTACCGAACTTGTCGCTTAGCCAAATATGCTTTCTCGATCGCGTGGGCCGTTTGATTAAGAAACTCAATGAAAACCCGTTTTATGCTATTTGATTAAAACTCGCTTATATGTAGAATGGACGAGTTAATCAATACAACAGCTTAAAATCAAGACAAACGATTTTTAAAGCGGTTCGGACACGCCGAGTCCTACGTCCACTATCCCGAACTAAGCAGGAGTTCTTGTATTAATTATACCGAGTAAGTCTCGGTTGATCGCTCACATGACAAATTCTCACTTGTTTGCTTATACTAAACAAGTCTCAATTATCTATACGCAGGAAAAATTCTACTTATAGATGGTAGTGACTTTACAATTCTTAAACTTTGAAGGTTAGAATTTCTCCAACTCGAAGGAGTTTTTACAATAAGAACAGCTTCAAAAAATGAACTCCTTCAAGGTTCTAAAGCTACCGAATATTACAATGAGCACGGTTAGATAGAGAAAGGGAACTAAAGGATATCTAGAGAGAAGAACTATAAAGACGTCGAGTTAGGAGGTATCCCCGCGGCCTTCCCCGACCGTAGACGCCGCCGTAATCACGACGAGTGCGTGGGGCCGCACGCATTCTACGCTTCCCACGTGCGCGTGGCAGCCGCCATCTCATGCGGCCGTCTCCGACCTCGTCGTCCCATCCGCGACGTCTCCCGAATGACCGGAACCGCACAATTTTGCGGCTCCTCGTTGGCAAAAACCGATGCTCAAATCGACCCTTTTTCGAACCATGTGTTTCCTTCAACTAATCGAAGGGAATTGAAATTTGAACATCCTTCGGCCACCAAAAATGGATTCCGGCCGAATTGCTCATCAATTTCGCTCAATTTTTGAATTCATCGCCGGAAAATCCAAAGGTGAGCAATAAACTTCCAACGTCGATTCTCGGTCGTATCCAAGGTCGGATAACCCCATACGACCTACCGACGCGAAACTCGAATGAGAAAATTCCAATGGTTCAAGCCGTTTGCCGATTGTATGCCGGCCACGCTAGGAATTTCCGCCACAAGATGCGGAAAAACCCTAGCCAAACTAAGATTTTTGGCCAATTGGGACTTTTCTTTGTCTCCCTCGAAATTCGTGCCTCTCGGACCAAAAATTACAAGACAAGAAAAACAATACAAGTAAATTACATTAACCCTAACATCTACTCGTTGATTTCCTCATGAGAAAAATGGTACAAACGGGTCAAAATAGTGGCTCGCAGCCGCCCCCAAAGCACGAAATTATCCTATAACGACGGAAATTATGAATAAACAACCCTAAACATGCTACTAAAAGTAAAAATCACCGCCTAAAACCATGGCTCTAATACCAATTGAAGGATTGGAAGACGAGTTCATACCTGCATCCTTGGAAAGTCTTTGATTTTTGCTCGTATATTGAGCTTTTGGACTGTGTCCCGGCCCTTCCTCTCCTCCATGTGGACAAAGATCTAATAGGAAAAATTATTTTGCTCTCTCACGTTCTCATACGCTTCCCGAATTAATAATTGGCATAGAATCATTTTCCTCGAACGTATTTTTCATTTATAATTATGATTGTGGCCCATTAGTAATTATATTGCTAATGGGCTTCTAATAAATTAATATTCAGCCCATAATATAATTAATAACAACCGAACCACTTATTTTTAAATTAATAAATAATTTTTATATTATTAAATAATGTATAAATACATTAATCTATTAATAATAATTCTCGAGAGAGCGTAATAAATATCGGGCATCTAATCGGGCCGCACTCAGGGATCTAATACAAGAAATAAAGTCGAACCTTAAAGTAATTAATTGTCTATGCTGAGCAAAATTAATTAATAAGCATAGATTCATTCTACTAGAGAATATGTGTTGACTTACCCCTTTATCCCATCTTGAGAATGAGCTTGTATTTAAGACTTAATTGATCACCGTATTTAAGAAATAAATATCCGTTAATTAATTAATTAATCTCACCGACAACTTAAATTAATTAACATCTTATCCCCCCCCCCCCCCCCCCCCCCCCCCCCCCCCCCCCCCCCCCCCCCCCCCCCCCCCCCCCCCCCCCCCCCCCCCCCCCCCCCCCCCCCCCCCCCCCCCCCCCCCCCCCCCCCCCCCCCCCCCCCCCCCCCCCCCCCCCCCCCCCCCCCCCCCCCCCCCCCCCCCCCCCCCCCCCCCCCCCCCCCCCCCCCCCCCCCCCCCCCCCCCCCCCCCCCCCCCCCCCCCCCCCCCCCCCCCCCCCCCCCCCCCCCCCCCCCCCCCCCCCCCCCCCCCCCCCCCCCCCCCCCCCCCCCCCCCCCCCCCCCCCCCCCCCCCCCCCCCCCCCCCCCCCCCCCCCCCCCCCCCCCCCCCCCCCCCCCCCCCCCCCCCCCCCCCCCCCCCCCCCCCCCCCCCCCCCCCCCCCCCCCCCCCCCCCCCCCCCCCCCCCCCCCCCCCCCCCCCCCCCCCCCCCCCCCCCCCCCCCCCCCCCCCCCCCCCCCCCCCCCCCCCCCCCCCCCCCCCCCCCCCCCCCCCCCCCCCCCCCCCCCCCCCCCCCCCCCCCCCCCCCCCCCCCCCCCCCCCCCCCCCCCCCCCCCCCCCCCCCCCCCCCCCCCCCCCCCCCCCCCCCCCCCCCCCCCCCCCCCCCCCCCCCCCCCCCCCCCCCCCCCCCCCCCCCCCCCCCCCCCCCCGCCCCCCCCCCCCCCCTCCCCCCCCCCCCCCCCCCTTTTTCTCTCCCCCTCCCCCCCCGGCCCGCCCCCCCCCCCCCCCCCCCCCCCCCCCCCCCCCCCCCCCCCCCCCCCCCCCCCCGCCCCCCCCCCCCCCCCCCCCCCCCCCCCCCCCCCCCCCCCCCCCCCCCCCCCCCCCCCCCCCCCCCCCCC
Organism: Lavandula angustifolia; assembly: GCA_028984105.1. Lineage (NCBI taxonomy): Eukaryota > Viridiplantae > Streptophyta > Magnoliopsida > Lamiales > Lamiaceae > Lavandula > Lavandula angustifolia. The sequence goes on from CM054822.1 coordinate 11,054,669, forward strand.
CCCCCCCCCCCCCCCCCCCCCCCCCCCCCCCCCCCCCCCCCCCCCCCCCCCCCCCCCCCCCCCCCCCCCCCCCCCCCCCCCCCCCCCCCCCCCCCCCCCCCCCCCCCCCCCCCCCCCCCCCCCCCCCCCCCCCCCCCCCCCCCCCCCCCCCCCCCGCGCCCGGCCCGCCCCGCCCCGGGGGGGCCGGGGGGGGGTTTCCCCCCCCCCCCCCCCCCCCCCCCCCCCCCCCCCCCCCCCCCCCCCCCCCCCCCCCCCCCCCCCCCCCCCCCCCCCCCCCCCCCCCCCCCCCCCCCCCCCCCCCCCCCCCCCCCCCCCCCCCCCCCCCCCCCCCCCCCCCCCCCCCCCCCCCCCCCCCCCCCCCCCCCCCCCCCCCCCCCCCCCCCCCCCCCCCCCCCCCCCCCCCCCCCCCCCCCCCCCCCCCCCCCCCCCCCCCCCCCCCCCCCCCCCCCCCCCCCCCCCCCCCCCCCCCCCCCCCCCCCCCCCCCCCCCCCCCCCCCCCCCCCCCCCCCCCCCCCCCCCCCCCCCCCCCCCCCCCCCCCCCCCCCCCCCCCCCCCCCCCCCCCCCCCCCCCCCCCCCCCCCCCCCCCCCCCCCCCCCCCCCCCCCCCCCCCCCCCCCCCCCCCCCCCCCCCCCCCCCCCCCCCCCCCCCCCCCCCCCCCCCCCCCCCCCCCCCCCCCCCCCCCCCCCCCCCCCCCCCCCCCCCCCCCCCCCCCCCCCCCCCCCCCCCCCCCCCCCCCCCCCCCCCCCCCCCCCCCCCCCCCCCCCCCCCCCCCCCCCCCCCCCCCCCCCCCCCCCCCCCCCCCCCCCCCCCCCCCCCCCCCCCCCCCCCCCCCCCCCCCCCCCCCCCCCCCCCCCCCCCCCCCCCCCCCCCCCCCCCCCCCCCCCCCCCCCCCCCCCCCCCCCCCCCCCCCCCCCCCCCCCCCCCCCCCCCCCCCCCCCCCCCCCCCCCCCCCCCCCCCCCCCCCCCCCCCCCCCCCCCCCCCCCCCCCCCCCCCCCCCCCCCCCCCCCCCCCCCCCCCCCCCCCCCCCCCCCCCCCCCCCCCCCCCCCCCCCCCCCCCCCCCCCCCCCCCCCCCCCCCCCCCCCCCCCCCCCCCCCCCCCCCCCCCCCCCCCCCCCCCCCCCCCCCCCCCCCCCCCCCCCCCCCCCCCCCCCCCCCCCCCCCCCCCCCCCCCCCCCCCCCCCCCCCCCCCCCCCCCCCCCCCCCCCCCCCCCCCCCCCCCCCCCCCCCCCCCCCCCCCCCCCCCCCCCCCCCCCCCCCCCCCCCCCCCCCCCCCCCCCCCCCCCCCCCCCCCCCCCCCCCCCGCCCCCCCCCCCCCCCCCGGGCCCCGCCCGGGGTTTTCCCCCCCCCAACCCCCCCCCCCCCCCCCCCCCCCCCCCCCCCCCCCCCCCCCCCCCCCCCCCCCCCCCCCCCCCCCCCCCCCCCCCCCCCCCCCCCCCCCCCCCCCCCCCCCCCCCCCCCCCCCCCCCCCCCCCCCCCCCCCCCCCCCCCCCCCCCCCCCCCCCCCCCCCCCCCCCCCCCCCCCCCCCCCCCCCCCCCCCCCCCCCCCCCCCCCCCCCCCCCCCCCCCCCCCCCCCCCCCCCCCCCCCCCCCCCCCCCCCCCCCCCCCCCCCCCCCCCCCCCCCCCCCCCCCCCCCCCCCCCCCCCCCCCCCCCCCCCCCCCCCCCCCCCCCCCCCCCCCCCCCCCCCCCCCCCCCCCCCCCCCCCCCCCCCCCCCCCCCCCCCCCCCCCCCCCCCCCCCCCCCCCCCCCCCCCCCCCCCCCCCCCCCCCCCCCCCCCCCCCCCCCCCCCCCCCCCCCCCCCCCCCCCCCCCCCCCCCCCCCCCCCCCCCCCCCCCCCCCCCCCCCCCCCCCCCCCCCCCCCCCCCCCCCCCCCCCCCCCCCCCCCCCCCCCCCCCCCCCCCCCCCCCCCCCCCCCCCCCCCCCCCCCCCCCCCCCCCCCCCCCCCCCCCCCCCCCCCCCCCCCCCCCCCCCCCCCCCCCCCCCCCCCCCCCCCCCCCCCCCCCCCCCCCCCCCCCCCCCCCCCCCCCCCCCCCCCCCCCCCCCCCCCCCCCCCCCCCCCCCCCCCCCCCCCCCCCCCCCCCCCCCCCCCCCCCCCCCCCCCCCCCCCCCCCCCCCCCCCCCCCCCCCCCCCCCCCCCCCCCCCCCCCCCCCCCCCCCCCCCCCCCCCCCCCCCCCCCCCCCCCCCCCCCCCCCCCCCCCCCCCCCCCCCCCCCCCCCCCCCCCCCCCCCCCCCCCCCCCCCCCCCCCCCCCCCCCCCCCCCCCCCCCCCCCCCCCCCCCCCCCCCGGCGCCCCCCCCCCCCCCCGCCCGGCCCGCCCCCCCCCGCCCCCGGGGCCGCCGCCGCCGGCGGGGGGGGCTCTCCCCCCGGGGGCCAACCCCCCCCCCCCCCCCCCCCCCCCCCCCCCCCCCCCCCCCCCCCCCCCCCCCCCCCCCCCCCCCCCCCCCCCCCCCCCCCCCCCCCCCCCCCCCCCCCCCCCCCCCCCCCCCCCCCCCCCCCCCCCCCCCCCCCCCCCCCCCCCCCCCCCCCCCCCCCCCCCCCCCCCCCCCCCCCCCCCCCCCCCCCCCCCCCCCCCCCCCCCCCCCCCCCCCCCCCCCCCCCCCCCCCCCCCCCCCCCCCCCCCCCCCCCCCCCCCCCCCCCCCCCCCCCCCCCCCCCCCCCCCCCCCCCCCCCCCCCCCCCCCCCCCCCCCCCCCCCCGCCCCCCCCCCCCGCCCCCCCCCACGCCGCCGCCGCCCCGGCGCCGCCGGGGGGGGGGGGGCCGGGGGGGGGGGGGGAAGGGGGAGCGACTCCCACCCCCCCCCCCCCCCCCCCCCCCCCCCCCCCCCCCCGGGCAGCCGCCGCCGGCCCGCCCCAGCTGCTTCTTCATTTTCGCCGCCCCGCGCCCCACACCCCCCCCCCCCCCCCCCCCCCCCCCCCCCCCCCCCCCCCCCCCCCCCCCCCCCCCCCCCCCCCCCCCCCCCCCCCCCCCCCCCCCCCCCCCCCCCCCCCCCCCCCCCCCCCCCCCCCCCCCCCCCCCCCCCCCCCCCCCCCCCCCCCCCCCCCCCCCCCCCCCCCCCCCCCCCCCCCCCCCCCCCCCCCCCCCCCCCCCCCCCCCCCCCCCCCCCCCCCCCCCCCCCCCCCCCCCCCCCCCCCCCCCCCCCCCCCCCCCCCCCCCCCCCCCCCCCCCCCCCCCCCCCCCCCCCCCCCCCCCCCCCCCCCCCCCCCCCCCCCCCCCCCCCCCCCCCCCCCCCCCCCCCCCCCCCCCCCCCCCCCCCCCCCCCCCCCCCCCCCCCCCCCCCCCCCCCCCCCCCCCCCCCCCCCCCCCCCCCCCCCCCCCCCCCCCCCCCCCCCCCCCCCCCCCCCCCCCCCCCCCCCCCCCCCCCCCCCCCCCCCCCCCCCCCCCCCCCCCCCCCCCCCCCCCCCCCCCCCCCCCCCCCCCCCCCCCCCCCCCCCCCCCCCCCCCCCCCCCCCCCCCCCCCCCCCCCCCCCCCCCCCCCCCCCCCCCCCCCCCCCCCCCCCCCCCCCCCCCCCCCCCCCCCCCCCCCCCCCCCCCCCCCCCCCCCCCCCCCCCCCCCCCCCCCCCCCCCCCAACCCAAAGGTAAATTGGAAACGCGGGCGGAGTTGGATTTCCAATCCAAATTTTTCCTCCCAACCCCCCCCCCCCTCCCCCTCCCCCCCCCCCCCCCCCCCCCCCCCCCCCCCCCCCCCCCCCCCCCCCCCCCCCCCCCCCCCCCCCCCCCCCCCCCCCCCCCCCCCCCCCCCCCCCCCCCCCCCCCCCCCCCCCCCCCCCCCCCCCCCCCCCCCCCCCCCCCCCCCCCCCCCCCCCCCCCCCCCCCCCCCCCCCCCCCCCCCCCCCCCCCCCCCCCCCCCCCCCCCCCCCCCCCCCCCCCCCCCCCCCCCCCCCCCCCCCCCCCCCCCCCCCCCCCCCCCCCCCCCCCCCCCCCCCCCCCCCCCCCCCCCCCCCCCCCCCCCCCCCCCCCCCCCCCCCCCCCCCCCCCCCCCCCCCCCCCCCCCCCCCCCCCCCCCCCCCCCCCCCCCCCCCCCCCCCCCCCCCCCCCCCCCCCCCCCCCCCCCCCCCCCCCCCCCCCCCCCCCCCCCCCCCCCCCCCCCCCCCCCCCCCCCCCCCCCGGCCCCCCCCCCCCCTCGTCTACCTCCTGGCTGTGTGGAAAAGTCAGGGGAAAATAAACAAACACACAGTCCACC
>CM054822.1:11063849-11066349 GCA_028984105.1 Lavandula angustifolia
CCCCCCCCCCCCCCCCCCCCCCCCCCCCCCCCCCCCCCCCCCCCCCCCCCCCCCCCCCCCCCCCCCCCCCCCCCCCCCCCCCCCCCCCCCCCCCCCCCCCCCCCCCCCCCCCCCCCCCCCCCCCCCCCCCCCCCCCCCCCCCCCCCCCCCCCCCCCCCCCCCCCCCCCCCCCCCCCCCCCCCCCCCCCCCCCCCCCCCCCCCCCCCCCCCCCCCCCCCCCCCCCCCCCCCCCCCCCCCCCCCCCCCCCCCCCCCCCCCCCCCCCCCCCCCCCCCCCCCCCCCCCCCCCCCCCCCCCCCCCCCCCCCCCCCCCCCCCCCCCCCCCCCCCCCCCCCCCCCCCCCCCCCCCCCCCCCCCCCCCCCCCCCCCCCCCCCCCCCCCCCCCCCCCCCCCCCCCCCCCCCCCCCCCCCCCCCCCCCCCCCCCCCCCCCCCCCCCCCCCCCCCCCCCCCCCCCCCCCCCCCCCCCCCCCCCCCCCCCCCCCCCCCCCCCCCCCCCCCCCCCCCCCCCCCCCCCCCCCCCCCCCCCCCCCCCCCCCCCCCCCCCCCCCCCCCCCCCCCCCCCCCCCCCCCCCCCCCCCCCCCCCCCCCCCCCCCCCCCCCCCCCCCCCCCCCCCCCCCCCCCCCCCCCCCCCCCCCCCCCCCCCCCCCCCCCCCCCCCCCCCCCCCCCCCCCCCCCCCCCCCCCCCCCCCCCCCCCCCCCCCCCCCCCCCCCCCCCCCCCCCCCCCCCCCCCCCCCCCCCCCCCCCCCCCCCCCCCCCCCCCCCCCCCCCCCCCCCCCCCCCCCCCCCCCCCCCCCCCCCCCCCCCCCCCCCCCCCCCCCCCCCCCCCCCCCCCCCCCCCCCCCCCCCCCCCCCCCCCCCCCCCCCCCCCCCCCCCCCCCCCCCCCCCCCCCCCCCCCCCCCCCCCCCCCCCCCCCCCCCCCCCCCCCCCCCCCCCCCCCCCCCCCCCCCCCCCCCCCCCCCCCCCCCCCCCCCCCCCCCCCCCCCCCCCCCCCCCCCCCCCCCCCCCCCCCCCCCCCCCCCCCCCCCCCCCCCCCCCCCCCCCCCCCCCCCCCCCCCCCCCCCCCCCCCCCCCCCCCCCCCCCCCCCCCCCCCCCCCCCCCCCCCCCCCCCCCCCCCCCCCCCCCCCCCCCCCCCCCCCCCCCCCCCCCCCCCCCCCCCCCCCCCCCCCCCCCCCCCCCCCCCCCCCCCCCCCCCCCCCCCCCCCCCCCCCCCCCCCCCCCCCCCCCCCCCCCCCCCCCCCCCCCCCCCCCCCCCCCCCCCCCCCCCCCCCCCCCCCCCCCCCCCCCCCCCCCCCCCCCCCCCCCCCCCCCCCCCCCCCCCCCCCCCCCCCCCCCCCCCCCCCCCCCCCCCCCCCCCCCCCCCCCCCCCCCCCCCCCCCCCCCCCCCCCCCCCCCCCCCCCCCCCCCCCCCCCCCCCCCCCCCCCCCCCCCCCCCCCCCCCCCCCCCCCCCCCCCCCCCCCCCCCCCCCCCCCCCCCCCCCCCCCCCCCCCCCCCCCCCCCCCCCCCCCCCCCCCCCCCCCCCCCCCCCCCCCCCCCCCCCCCCCCCCCCCCCCCCCCCCCCCCCCCCCCCCCCCCCCCCCCCCCCCCCCCCCCCCCCCCCCCCCCCCCCCCCCCCCCCCCCCCCCCCCCCCCCCCCCCCCCCCCCCCCCCCCCCCCCCCCCCCCCCCCCCCCCCCCCCCCCCCCCCCCCCCCCCCCCCCCCCCCCCCCCCCCCCCCCCCCCCCCCCCCCCCCCCCCCCCCCCCCCCCCCCCCCCCCCCCCCCCCCCCCCCCCCCCCCCCCCCCCCCCCCCCCCCCCCCCCCCCCCCCCCCCCCCCCCCCCCCCCCCCCCCCCCCCCCCCCCCCCCCCCCCCCCCCCCCCCCCCCCCCCCCCCCCCCCCCCCCCCCCCCCCCCCCCCCCCCCCCCCCCCCCCCCCCCCCCCCCCCCCCCCCCCCCCCCCCCCCCCCCCCCCCCCCCCCCCCCCCCCCCCCCCCCCCCCCCCCCCCCCCCCCCCCCCCCCCCCCCCCCCCCCCCCCCCCCCCCCCCCCCCCCCCCCCCCCCCCCCCCCCCCCCCCCCCCCCCCCCCCCCCCCCCCCCCCCCCCCCCCCCCCCCCCCCCCCCCCCCCCCCCCCCCCCCCCCCCCCCCCCCCCCCCCCCCCCCCCCCCCCCCCCCCCCCCCCCCCCCCCCCCCCCCCCCCCCCCCCCCCCCCCCCCCCCCCCCCCCCCCCCCCCCCCCCCCCCCCCCCCCCCCCCCCCCCCCCCCCCCCCCCCCCCCCCCCCCCCCCCCCCCCCCCCCCCCCCCCCCCCCCCCCCCCCCCCCCCCCCCCCCCCCCCCCCCCCCCCCCCCCCCCCCCCCCCCCCCCCCCCCCCCCCCCCCCCCCCCCCCCCCCCCCCCCCCCCCCCCCCCCCCCCCCCCCCCCCCCCCCCCCCCCCCCCCCCCCCCCCCCCCCCCCCCCCCCCCCCCCCCCCCCCCCCCCCCCCCCCCCCCCCCCCCCCCCCCCCCCCCCCCCCCCCCCCCCC